>SCLH01001482.1:28519-39314 GCA_004367855.1 Oikopleura vanhoeffeni
AAGCGATGGATTACTTTCACCGGAACGAGCGCTGTGATTGACCAGTGATGAGACAAAAAAGGCTTGTTTTGAAGAAGCCATCTTCAAAAAAACATTTTCGCTGGCTAAAGCAATCAAGCGGTCGCGTCGTAAGGAAACAATTCCCGAAGAAAGGACATCTGCTATAAATTAATCTTCATTAAGGAGGTGGTCAACGCACATCTGGACAAAAAATGTGTTATGAGGTTATTTTTCCGTAGGACGTTCCTAAACTTCATATTTTCTGTATTCCAAAATCAATAGGTTGGTATTTTAAAGAGTCCTTAGTACCTTATTTTTCGTCAGATGGGTTATGAAAATTGGATTTTAAATTAAAATTTAGAAAACGATATTATTATTTTCCGACAAAAATTTAATTTTGACATGTGACTTCGACCTCTTCAGGAAGACATCTAAACAGGTTTAATTGGAAATTCTTTTGGTGATCAGTTTTATAACGAGTGTTTTGACCTTTGCGGGCGATATTAAAATCAAAAAAAAAACAATTCAATTTTTTTTCGAAAATTAGGTACGTTTTGAAAACCCATGATTTTAAGGCTAAATAACGTTTTTTTAAATCTCAAGCGCTATGATTTTTTTTCGAAAATTTCTTGAGATCACTTCTGAAATATTATTTAATTCTGTCATTAAAAAAAATCAAGTCCATTACGGTTAGGACCATTACCTTTTAAACTCAGGGCTAAGTTACATTTTTAATCTTCATTTCCGGCAGAAGTGGACTATCATGCAATCAACTTCACCCTGACTGACGGCTATTTGCCTCAAATTATTCCATTTCTGTTGCGTTTCATATCATTTCTTGTTTCTCAATTTTGGCGTGGAAACGATTACAAACTACGTTTTGGCCAATTTTGCAGTTGACCGCCCCCTTAACTCCCAGGAGTTAACTTCATGGTCACGCGTGCCCATTTCCCGTTTTTTCTGTATTATATTTTAGTTAAATTTCTAGAACATTTATTTTAGGACTCTCTGGGAGTTTAAAGATACAATTTTTAAGAACATATTATTTCTCACGACGTGAGACTCCACGTTAATATGACGTTATTAATGATTTGCAAAAAAAATTTTAAGCATCATTTAAACACGAAACATTAGCGGTATGCACTAGAATTTTGTCCTAGAATTTTGACAAATTTCTACTAAAATTTTGCGATATTGCTTTTAAAAATCAGTTGATTGTTATATTCAAAAAGCTTTTTCAGTAATGGTACTCTTATTGCCAATCAGGTATAATAGAAAAATGTTTAGAGATGCGGAATCTGGGAACTTTTGAAACACCTCAGTTGATACGGTTTCAATGGAATGTATATGTTTGAGGTGGCAATTCCAGCTAATATGAGTCACATTGGACGGTCTTTTTGATGAGTTTGAAGTAGATCTTATCCGATGATGGTCTCATGCAGTTAGGGTGAACTAAACAAACGTTACGGAATAAACAGAATTTGTAGCGCCATACTCAACGCTGTTATAAAATTAATTTTTAAAAAATTAGTTCCAACAATTTTTGAAGATTTTTAAGGCAGTGGTATGCTTTGACAAATAATCAAATGAGTCGATGAGATAGCGTTGATATGTTTCCCGGGAACAAATGAAAGGCGAACGTTGCATATGTTCCCACTCCCGGCATTGATATCGTAGGTTTATTGGTGTTTTTATGCAGAAGGTGGAACATATCAACGGTTAACACATTTTTTGTTCCCAAATAGGGGCGGAGATCTAGGAGATGTCGATCGGTTTCAAAGAATAATACAAAGAACCTCGGAAAATTGTGGAGGCAATGGTGTGATTTCCAGAACACATTTCAAACAATGAAGACTTTGATTCAAACCGAAACCGGTTTTTATCCCTTAAAAACGAAATTTTAATCACCAAAAAACAATTTAAATATTTTTTTCTTAGCTGAATTTATCCCATTTTTTGGATGGTTATAATTTTCAGCGGATGGAACCTTTTCTCCGGGTGAAAAACACTGAAGGATGTGTACCGCTTTACGTCATCAGCTACACAAATTTATGATGCTGCTAAAAAAACTTCGTACTTCACTTCAGCCTTCTTATGTGCATTTTATTACCGGATAAAAAAGGCCTCAACTTATTGCTTTAAATGTTGGGAAGAAATTTCGGAATTTTATTGTGAAATAACCGGTAGAAATGTTTTGATGGCCAAAAAAAACTTTATATTGATATGAAGCAGCCGTTTAAAAAATTTTTCGAGCAAAATTTCCTCAGACTATAATTGGTCACGTGTCTTTTTCATTTAAAGTCAAATTCAAAAAATTTTAGATACTCTCCGCGTTCTTAAAAATCGATCCCCTGAGGTGAATGCATATTTAAAACCATTACTGGCATATTATTTTTGAATTGAATTGTCCCCTTTCAATTTTATTGGCAGAAAAATTTTATCAGAAAAGCAGTTTTTAACGAAATTTTAACAATTGATTCAAATGATGAAAGAACCGTGAAAAATTTTTGTGAATTTTTAAATTATTTCAAAAAAATTTACCTTAATAAAAAAAGTGTGTTTTTTTTGGGCAAAAGTTTCAAATTTTTCAGGAGGAACTTCTCGGTGATTGGTTTCCCCCAGCTTAGGCATAATGTTTCGGAGTCCTTAATGCTGTTTACAGAATTGTTATTAAAAGTGGCTTCGTAAATTATTCTGCTTCAGCTGAAGGTCTCCATCACTTTTACAGCGCATCGTCGTGAATAAGTACAGAATTTTTGTCACGGAGAAAAGGTCAATCAGCGTAAAAAAATCGATCTTAATCCGATTTTCTAATTAAATTTATTTGCTTTACCCAATTTTTTCACCTTTCTTCAAAATCCGGAAAAATGCCTTCTACCCCCTGGTTTTTCCGCAAAGTTGTTTTTTTTGAGGCAATTTTCAAATTTCAGCAGAATAAAATGAAATCATATTAATGAAATGTATTTGAATTATGTTTTCAAATAATCCTTATCCACCCCAACTCACTGTTTGCCAGGATTTTTCAATTATTTCCCTGTTTATTCTGTAAATTTCTGTTTTCAAATAAAAATAGAAAGTTATACAAATTAATTTCGCATTAATTTCTGGCAATTTGTAAGCTAAATTATAAAATAAATTTTTTGAAAAATGCCAGCTTGAGTACACGGTTGGATCCCCGATTGATCATTCTTTAAGTTTTTCGCAAAAAAGCGTAGGTCACTTGTTACTAGAATAATTTCCAAAATCAGATAATAAAAACGACATTTGGGCAAAAGTCGGGAAACATACGGACCGGGGCCCAATCGGATGTGTACTCACGCCAGAAAATATTTTCGAAAAATTAATAGTTCAGAACTTTCTAGTTCCAAAACATCCGATTGTCTTCAAAAACTATCGGATAAGCTTTGAATTAATACTTGAAAATTTTTAAAAACGTTTAATATTTGTTTTCCTTGATTTTTGCCATATAACTTTCTACTGCCACTTAATCAATACTTAAACCTTAATTTCAATATCTCTGGTATTTACACTTGCCGCACAAAATTTTATGACCTTTTAACCCTTGTTGAGCACAGAGGCCACAAATTGTGGGCCCTCCAGCATACCTAAAATCATCAAAAAGACATAAAACTGCGATCGAGCGACATCTTTTGTTTCCAAATACATTATTAAAGAATTTAGATTCGGTTTCAAGAAAATAATGTGAATTTTTCTTCGAATGTTTTGCTTCCGGCATTACGGGGAGTTGATTTATTTCAGGAATTTTAGCCTATGTTTCACTTCCGTAAAAATTATTTCGGGAAACTGGACATACAAATTCAAATGATTGAGATTAGCCAGTTTTTAGAAGTGTTTTGTGCATGCATAACAGTTGAAATAAAAACATTTATTGGTATCTTAGGGGCAGACTTTTTCTTAGGAAGTGAAAATAGCTAAATTTTCAACTTCCAGTATCACATTTGAAAAAATAGTATTTATAAAAAGTGGAATTAACAATCAAACATTTGTCCACAGTTGTACTTCATTGCCATATTTACTCGAAATAATAGAAAAAAAATGCCATTATCTGCTTTTATAGGGAAAAAAATAAACATTTTTCATCAAAAATCATGATTTTTCAATCAAAATTTTTGACTTTATTTATAAAAATAACTTTTTGATTTATGAGATATAATCAAAGCGGAACAAAACTATGACGTAGGCCAGATTCTTGTGCATTGTTTTCGACAGAGATAAAAATTGAGAGACAACTGTGACCGCTGTGATCACGTGATTATGCGTACACCTTGCTTTTGATCACTATTTTTCTAGAACTCAAAATTAAAATTCTAGAATATGAAATGTCTAATGCAAAAATATGACCTTTTTCAAACTTCCTTATGCAGACAAAAATTTAAAATTCCAACTGCCTTTAGCTTTCTGTGGAACAACATTCAAGTAGAGCCACAATTGTGGCTCTGCGTGCCTTGGCGGAACCTGTTTTTATATGCTCACAAGGCGTTACACACAAATTATAAAACAAAAAAAAACCAATCCATCACTTCTTCAACTTTCCATGAAAAATATACGTTCACCCTGATGTAGCAATGCATCAAGTTTATATATTGAATCAGATAACAATCCCAAGGTCGTTCTGCGGGTTCGATGCGAATTTGCAAATGCCCTATCGGACAATTACGATTACCAACTACGATCAACTTTTGGGGAGGATCACAATCTTGGCGATTTTTGCCGGGACTAAATTCGTCAAATGGCTATCTTGACGGAACTTTGAGCTCTACTGCTGTACTCGATGGTTTGGTCAATTAGGGCTCGCAAATCAGTGTAGGCCTCATCTGTGTGCTCGCGATCTGGGATATTCACTCGATGTCAAAGGTGAATGTATCGATCTAATGAATGTTGAGTGGGTAAGCATTTAAATTGAAATTTTTTGATCGGAAAAAAATTCGAGGTAAAACGTCTGAAATTCACATTTTCAAAATACTTTTGATACGAGGTCTTTTCAAGAAAGATATTTTAACCAAAAGTCACAACAGTTCCGCAAAGTTACTTTTCGACATTTTTGTCCAACGATGGTAAGGAATTATACTCAAAAAATTATATCTAAATGTTATTTTTTGAAAAAATTACTGAAACAAATATAATCAAGAATTTTTTTTCAAATTACTTTTTTTATTTTTATTGGGTTTTCGAGGCACAATATATATTATTTATTTGCTATTAAAAATAGTTATTTTACAACATGTTCGAATTTTTATTTCGTCCTTCGAGGTAATGAAAGAGAACAGAAAATAAATCGGTCGAAAAAAAGTGACACAATTTTTTGCCAAATTATTTTTTGTGTCACTTTTTTCGACCTGATTTATTTTTCTGTTCTTCTTTCATTACCTGGAAACGAATAAAAATGTTCGAAAACAGTGTTGAAAATACTATTTTTTATAGCAAATAAATTAATATTAACTTTTTTTATCTGTCTCAAAATAATAGCTCGAAAAAGGGACCTTTTCACAAATCCATCGCAGCATAAATTGAAAAACAGCTTTTACGTACACAGTAAGGGACACATTGATCGCCACAAAAATGTACAACGAACTAGATGTTGGGAACTATGTAGTTAATTAAACCAGTTAGGGTCAGGCTTTGTAAATTTGAGTCATTTTCGCTTCCCCTTTCATGCGTAGGTTTAAGCAAAAGATAGGGGGAAAAGGGGAATAAAAAACCACGCAAATCGCCTTTCTTTTTTAACAAGCCTGGTTAGGTTGTACCAGGCAGGGGGCGATGACTGTAACTTAAAGGGGTTCTATAGGCCAGCCGAACTTTTTTCGGGCGCCCATAACTTTTTATTGCTACATACACATACATAAAAATGCTCTGGCGAATAATGAGTTTATAATCCGTAACAACTTTTGCTGTAAATTTTTAAGATTTCTGGAACCAACCGGTAAATGAGGTTAACCGGGAAGCAACAAATTTTTTTTAAAAAGTCGAGGTCTGTTTTTTCGTTCTTATTTTAGAAATATTCAAACTCACACATAAATTGTGAAATAGCATCAAAAAAATCGGTGCAGCCCCAACTCCGTGGGAACTTTTTCTAGCAAATAAGGGGGGGTGGTCGAGAGGGCGTCCCAGAGCAAATATCAGTACAGCGCTATTTAATGGCCATTTCCGGGTCAGACATATTAGCGGAATGTAATTAAGGGGGGGTAGTCGTCGCATTTTAGGCAAAAACGAAGTTTTTCAATGGTCAGTGACGCAAAAGATACAAATCGTTGGCCAACAAATTTACCTCTTTCTGATAAAAAACTGACAGAATTATTTTTTCAAAAATGTATCTCCTCCCTGGTTTTTCAAGGAGACATTCGAAACTTATTATGGTATGTGCAGGCTGAATAGTTTGTGCAGATCAGTATTGAGAGTTTTGTCAATTTTCTGGATTTGGCTTCAGAATCCCCAAAAAACAGTATTTTTACCCTATTTTAGGGTCTCAATCAAAATGTTATCTCCTCCCTGGATTTGAAAGTTACACATTCGAAACTTATATAAATGGGCAGCTGAATAGTCCGTGCAGATCCAGTATTGAAGTTTTCCAAATTTCTTTCTCAGTTTTTTAAAAATCGTGTTTTTATTTCCAAAATAAAAGATAAATTTCAACTTATTTCATACAAAATATTTTGCAGAGCCCTCAATTAAGCCTGCTTTCCTGACCATGTATTCAGATAAAAAGACTACCCCCTATTACTCGCAGTCGTCTTATATTTTCATAATAAAAAATAAAATAAAAATTGGAAAAAATTTGTTTCTAGAGCCTCATTTTGCGACGACCCACCCCCTTAAGGGACCAGCCCCCTTAATTAAATAATTAAATAAAAAACTTCTGCTTATTTCTTAAAAAACACGGAAACTTTGAGCCTTATAATGGGCTTTAAATAACTTTGTTCAATTAAAATTTTTAAATTCAAAATGACAGCACCGTATTGCATCAATTAAATCTGGGAATGTGCCAGAAAAATCCTTTTTTATAAAGTTAATTTTGGAAACTTTTCGAAATTTTAAGTAATTTGATATGTAATGTTAGATGTAAATGTTAGAAATATATATATGCAAAGTTTGCGATGTTTATAAACAAAGTGTTGAATCTCACAATTGATGGGCAAAAATCAAGAAGATAAGCAGTAGTTTAATAATTTGATAAATTTGATTGTTATACTAGTAAATGAAAAAAAATGAAATTTCCGATTCAAGTTCAGATTGTATTTGTATCAAAAGATTTCATAAAAAATTTAAGTACATAATGGATTCCTGGTGCTAATCTCAGATCACTAAGCTTGGTTTTCGAAAATAAAATTATTGAATTTTCACTTATTTCTGGAATTAATCATCTCATTTATTCTTATTTATTAATGTTGTTTTAAAAATTTATAACCAAGCTCAGTATTTCTAAGATAAGCACCAGGTTCCAGAAATATCCACTCTAAATTTATATACTTCTTATTTCGTTTGAAATATCGAAGATTAAGTTCGGTCATAATTACGTTTCACAGCGGGTTATCATCTGTTTATGAAAGGAACCAATGTCCGGGAATTTCTAAATGTGAATAATGGACCATCTTTTTATCACAACATACCATCTGAACTTTAAATCGAATTTAGAATTTTTTATTTCATTAGAACTAGTATTATTTTTCCAATCGCATAACATACTTTTTTTTTATCAAATTTTTCGTATTCAATTATTTTTTTTTATTCAAATTTCGATCCATACAGTACTTTGTTGCTTCACATGCAATTTCAACTTACGAAAGTTAAACATTTTTAAACAAAATATTCGTAAACTACTTTTTTATGATAGTATAAGTTTATATTTCAGTTATTTCATTTTATCCTTCATCTCAATATGTACACAAAAAACTTTAAATTTATTTTCCAGAAAATCAGGTTTGTCAAAAAAGTTTCAAAACTCCAAAAGTGTAATCATTGTATTTTGTCTCACGTTTAAAACATTTAACAAAATTCATAAAAAATTCATATGCGTGGCCTTCCTTCACTTGTGCTGGCTCTTCTGGCACAAAACAGCATACAGTGCCACAATTCTTCCATCAATGGCGTTCCGATTACCAAAACTCGCTTTCTCGATTAAAAAATCTGCGACGCAATACCAGAGTCGGGCATTTTTTGGCAAATACGGACACATCGGTTATCCCCAAAACTAAAACATAAAAAAGTCAATATTTAGCCAGAAAACCTTCAGTAAAGTTTTGTAACACTCGCAATTTTGTAATAAAACCCTTCGATTGATACCTGGCAAATGATAGCTTCGTTATCGATCAATAATTATTTCAATTTACTTAAGGAGTATATCGTCGTGATTAAATAAAGCCTTAAAGGCATTTTAAACGCTCCCAAACTAATTACGAGGTGATAATTAGTGATATAAGAACCCAATCATCAAAAAAATTTCGAAAATTTTTCGCGCTTGTGTGGTGTTGTTTTGGTTAAGATAATTTTTTTAAAAGAGTTGAGGTTAAAAACAATAAGGTTTGCTCGAATTTGACCACTAAAACTTTAAAATTTCCTTGACGTAAAGCCAACTATTCTCCTCAGGTGTTTCACTGGCTTTTCTTTGTGCCTACTTTCGAAAAAAATTCAAAGCACTTTTTTCGGCAAAATTTTTTGAAAAATGACCAAACGAAAATCATATTTACGAGTTTGTTAGTAGAATTGCAAAAAAAAGCCTGACGAGTCTCCTTTACAATTGTTTAGGAAAACTTGATAACATTTTGACCATGTTTGCAAATATTATCCAGGGAAGAAGATAGATTTGAAGACTGAAATGTGTGAATCGTCGGTTATACTGCACGTTCTAGATTGTTCCGTCGCCGGATCAAAAAAGCCCGACGATCAAAGATTAACATACTACCGTTTACGGTTGAATTGTGAAATCTGAGCTCAATTTGATATAACGTCTGGGAGGAGATAGTTTTTGCAGTTTGGAAAGGTCACCTTGTTAATCTTCCTTGAAAAACCAGGGAGGAGATACATTTTGAAAAAATAATTCTGTCAGTTTTATATCAGAAAGAGGTAATATTTGGTCCAACGATTTGTACTTTTGCGTCAATTGACCATTGAAAACTTCGTTTTTGCCTCAAAATGCGACGACTACCCCCTTAATTACATGCCGCTAATATGTCTTGACCCGGAAATGGCCATTAAAATAGCGCTGTCTGATATTTGCTCTGGGACGCCCTCTCGACCACCCCCCCTTATTTGCTAGAAAAAGTTCCACGGAGTTGGGCTGCACCGATTTTTTTTGCTATGCTATTTCACAATTTATGTGTGAGTTTGAATATTTTCTAAAATAGAACGAAAAAAACACGACTTTTAAAAAAAATTTGTTGCTCCCGGTTAACCTCATTTACCGGTTGGTTCTACATGAAATCTTNAGTATATTATTTATTTGCTATTAAAAAAGTATTTTACAACATGTTCGAATTTTTTAATTTTCCTGTCTTTGCGAGGTAATGAAAGAGAAAAACAGAAAAAAAATAATCAAGGTCGAAAAAAGGACAACAATTTTTTGCCAAATTGATGGTTTTGTGTCACTGTCTTTTCGACCTGATTTATTTTTTCCTGGTCTTCTCTTTCGATTACCTGAAAGACCGAATAAACCTAAAGTTCGAAACAGTGTTGTAAAAATACTATTTAAGCAAATAAATATCCTATATATTCTTTGTGTTTTATCTGTATCAGAAATAATAGCTCGAAAAGGTGTACCAATATTCCAAACAAATTCAATTCGACCATGCATAAATTGACACCCATATAAACAGCTTTTATAACGTCGATACAAGTAAAAGGATGCGACGAGACATTAGTACAGCTGCGAGAGACACAACACTAATTCTTGTCCACACGAGGCTAGAGACTAAGTTAGAGGGTACACATATGTATAATAAATAATAAGAGAACCCAGTTAGTCTAGTCAGGCTTTGCAATAATTATGTAGTCATTTTCGAGTTATCTCCACAAAACATATATCAATTGTCTTGCTCAAAGGTTAGATTAGCAACAAGATAGCCCGGGGAATGGGATACAAACCACTCGAAATACCCTCATAAATCATGACTCATATTTTAATGACAAGCGCTGCCTTCTAGGTCGGTACCAGGCAGGGGGTGCGAATGACTGTAACTTAAAGGGGTTCTAATAGCCATGCCCGAACTTTCTTTCCGCGGCCGGAAAACCCATAACTTTTTATTGGCTAAACACAACGGAGGTAACAAATGAGTGAAGATGAAAAAGAAATAGCTAGATAGAGAAGTTCTACACATGCGCGCCTAACCAATTTTGCTGAGTTAAATTTTAATAAAGATTTCATGTGAACCAATTCACGAGATTATAAACTATTATTCCAGAGATTTTTATGATACTGTTATGTAGCAATAAAAAGTTATGGGCCCCGAAAAAAGTTCGGCTGGCCTATAGAACCCCTTTAAGTACAGTCATCGCCCCCTGCCTGGTACAACCCTAACCAGGCTTGTAAAAAAGAGCGATTTTGCGTGGTTTTTATTCCCCTTTTCCCCCTATCTTTTGCTTAAACCTACGCATGAAAGGGGAACGAAAATGACTCATATTTACAAGCCTGACCCTAACTGGTTTAATTAACTACATAGTTCCCACATCTAGTTGCTTGTACATTTTTGGGCGATCAATGTGTCCCTTACTGGTACCGTAAAAAGCTGTTTTTTCAATTTATGCTCATATTTGTGAAGGTCCCTTTTCGAGCTATTATTTGAAA
>SCLH01001482.1:41476-73571 GCA_004367855.1 Oikopleura vanhoeffeni
GACCTACGTTTTTTGCGAAAACTTAAAGGGGTATCCAATGTCGGGATCCAACGTGTACTCAAGCTTGGCAATTTTGCAATTTTTTAATTCTAGCTTACAAATCCAGATAGATTAATCGAATTATTTCGTATAACTTTCTATTTCTTTTGAAAACAGAAATTTTAAGAATAACAGGGAAATAATTGAAATCTGCACAGTAGATTTGGGGTGATAAGGATTATTAAACATCATTCAAATACATTCATTAATTGATTTCATTTATCTGCCTGAATTGAAATTGGCCTCAAAAAAACATCTTCTGTAAAACAGCTATTGTAAGGGACTCCACTTATTCTACTTGGGGAAACCAATCATCAATAGTTCTTGTTGCCTCTATTTGTTCCCGGGAACATATCAACGTATCTCATCCGACTCATTTGATTTTTGTCAGCATACCACTGCCTTAAAAATCTTCAAAAATTGTTGGAACTAATTTTTTAAATTTAATTTTTATAACAGCGTTGAGTTATGGCGCTACAAATTCTTGTTTATTCCGTACGTTTGTTTAGTTCACCCTAACTGCATAGACCATCATCGGAATAATCTACTTCAAACTCATCAAAAGACCAGTCAATGTGACTCATATTAGCTGGAATTGCCACCTCAAACATATACATTCCATTGAAACCGTATTCATGAGGTGTTTCAAAAGTTCCAGATTCCGCATCTCTAAACATTTTTCTATTATACCTGATTGGCAATAAGATGTACAATTACTGAAAAAGCTTTTTTGATATACTAATAACTGATTTTTAAGCAATATCGCAAAATTTTAGTAGAAAATTCTTGTTCAAAATTCTAGGACAAAATTCTAGTGCATACCGCTATGTTCGTGTTTAAATGATGCTTTAAAATTTTTGCAAATCATTAATAACGTCATTATTAAACGTGAGTCTCACGTCGTGAGAAAAATATGTTTCTTAAAATTGTATCTTTAACTCCCAGAGAGTCCTAAAATAAAAATGTTCTAGACTTTAACTAAAATAATACAGAAAAAACGGAAAATGGTCACGCGTGACCATGAAGTTACTCTGGGAGTTAAGGGGGCGGTCAACGCAAAATTGGCCAAAAACGTAGTTTTGTAATCGGTTTCACGCCAAATTGAGAAACAAGAAAGATATGAAACCACAAGAAATGGAATATTTGAGGCAATAGCCGTCAAGTCAGGGTTGAAGTTGATTGCATTGATAGTCACTTCTGCCGGAAATGAAGATTAAAAATGTAACTTAGCCCTGAGTTTAAAAGGTATGGTCCATACCGTATGGACTTGATTTTTTTTAAATGACAGAATTAATAATATTTACAGAAGTGATCTCAAAGAATTTTCGAAAAAAAATCATAGCGCTTGAGATCTAAAAAAACGGTTATTTTAGCCTTAAAATCATGGGTTTTCAAAACGTACCTATTTTGAAAAAAATTGAAAATTTTTTTTTTGATTAATATCCCCGCAAAGGTCAAACACTCGGTTATAAAACTGATCACAAAGAATTTCCATTAAACCTTTTAGATGTCTTCCTGAGAGGTCGAAGTCACATGTCAAAATTAAATTTTTGTCGGAAAATAATAATATCGTTTCTAAATTTTAATTTAAAATCAAATTTTCATAACCCATCTGACGAAAAATAAGTACTAAGGACTCTTAAAATACCACCTATTGATTTTGAATACAGAAAATATGAAGTTTAGAACGTCCTAGGAAAAATAACCTCATTACACATTTTGTCCAGATTTGCGTTGACCACCTCCTTAATGAAGATTATTTATACAGGATGTCCCTTTCTTCGGGAATCGTTTCCTTACGACGCGGCGCTATGGATGCTTTAGCCAGCGAAAATGTTTTTTTGAACGATGGCTTCTTTTAAAAAAACAAGCCTTTTTTTGTCTCATCACTGGTCAATCACAGCGCTCGTTCGGTGAAAGTATCCATCGCTTTCTAAGGGAACGATCTCCGACAAAATGGGACATCCTGTAGATATATATGACCAAGAATAGTCCTATTTCTGTTCACAAAAAGTTATTCTCAACATGTAATTTCAAAACATAATTAATTATATTTGTTTAACAAAAATTAAATTATGCTATCTTTTGTTCGTCGCTTCAGAATCTGTTTTACATGGAGTCCACCACATGTACAAAACGTTTGCTCTGAAAGTGCACACTTATCGCAAATTTACGGGATGACAATTTGAAAAAAGTGGAAATTCAAAAAAAGAACAAGAAAAATGACAAAACATTGGTATCTATTTGGGGGAACTTACAAATCGCTGGACATTTTGTAGGGGGCAGTAGACCGATGCCGCGAGCAATTGTGAGCAGATTATGTTTGTTTGCGATTGAAAAGGTGTTTTGCGACTAATTAGTAGCACATGACAAAAAGAGTAACGTATTCTGGACTAAAAGATTTTGATAAAATTCGCAGGTGATTCATTTTTCTTGCTATTTTCGGTTAATTTTTCTCAGAAGTACTTTTCCACGATTTTCGTTTAATTAAAATGTTGACAATTCGAGCAGCGATGACACGCCGAATATATCAGTAGCATATATATCCCCTATTTACAAAAGTCTGAATAAGGGATATATCAGCTGCAGTCGAAAGTGAAAATTAATTTATTTTAAAATATAAAACATTTTGCAAATATGAACGACCCATAATTTTTGCAAACGAAAGATATAAATTTTATTACCAGGACTCACTTTTCGCGAAGTTGAAAAATAAAAATTATTGACTGGGTTTTGCGTACTTACTGACAGGAGACCACGATTCTTTCATATAATAAAAATGTTTGTTAAGGGGTACTGTACCTGTTCATAAAAAAATATTGGTGAAAATTTGATAATAGAGTAAATCGACAAATAAGATAAAAATCAGTTGGATCAGCTTCTGGGTCTATCACCTTGTTTGCCCACTAAAAGTTGCTTAATTAAGATATAATCTCAAAAAGACATATCCTTCTAAATTATACATACTCAATTGTCGGCAATGGCTTTATCACAGTACGGTTTTAAAACGATCCAAAGCTAACCAAATTTTTTATAAAAACAACAGTGGATAATCCTGATAATAATTTTAAGGTCAATGTTTCAAGTCAATTAGGAAATAAATTTTTTGAAGGCCAACTTATTATAGCCCATAATTTATAGGCAAACAAAAAAAACTTACATTATGTTGACTTGTGTACACCCGGTGTCATCAGTTAAACAGTCAATCAGGTCCGTCGGGGATGATGACCCGATTCCAACGGCCACACCAAGAAGGAGCTAAAATAGCTGTTAAAAGTTTTAACGAGTGAACACAATCTGTAATTTATTCGAACCTGAATAGTCTCTGGAAAATTTTCCGATGATAACTCCTTTTTTGGATTTCACCTAATTAACCCATTAAATAGGAAGTTCACCGGTATCTAACATTAATTACTCAAGTTACTCAACTTATCAATAATATTTCTAATTTTCTGGAACACTCCCCGTATCCAAACGGTTACGATTTTTTGTACGACTTGAAGATTAGTGGTATTTTGTATTTAGGGAGGTCTAGTTATGCATCAACTTATTTATTATTCAAGTTTTCCGGAACACACACTTATCTGAACGGTTAAAATTAAAAGATTTGAGGCATTTTTATAAAGAATATTATAAGCTGTCCTAGAAAATTAAAAACATTTCATCGATATTCGGAAGAATAGCCTATTAGGCTTATAAGAAGTTTCCGAGGACATCCTTCTGGCAGTATTTACGAAAACTTATGCTCACGCTGTTCAAACACAGGTATAATCTAAGGATTTTCTTAACGTTTTTTTTTGGACAGCGGTGACGCATAAGATTTCGCTTAAATATAACCTTAAAGGAGTAGGTCCAAAACTCTTATAGCCAAAGAGGCTATTCTTCATATAATGGTAAACTTTTTTTTTGTTTCTAAGACCAGTTTATTAAATATTCTATAGTGTAAAAATCTTAAAATACTATTTTAATTAACCGTTCAGATATGAGTGTGTTTGTGTCCTAAACTTCCAATCACAGAGTAAGTGGATGTATAATTTTTAATAATATAATTTACTACAGTATACAATTATACAGTGAATAATGAGAACCAGGCTACACGTCGTGATGTTTAGAGGGGCCCGAATTGCCTGTTGTTGTCTAATTAAATAACAGTAACAACTTACTAATTATATAAACTATTGATTAATTATGAAGTTTACCGAATTATTTATATAGAGAACAACAACAATCAATTGGGCACTATCCTGTTCTCTTTGATACATCGGAGGCTGTTGCGTTTTTATGACAATAATTCAAATGTATTATTATTTTTATCTCGTCCTCAATAAACTCTAGTCCCAGGTCGCGCTCTTGATTGGTTGACCACTTGAGGAGAATGGAATGTGAGTAGGCTGACGAGAGTAGGTCAACGTTCACTCTTAACCAATGATTCTTCCATTTGCGCCCTTTTTGTGGATGTAAAAAGATCATAATTTTGAAGTTAACCCTTGGAAGTCCAAATTGAATTTATTTCGGCAGAGGCTCCTGCACCACTTAAATGGGACGGACTGTTGAGCCCCCATTACGGTAAACTACATGTTCATAAAGAGCCGTGAATTATCTTAAATTTTGTAAAGATTGTCCACTTGAGCAAGGTATCAATTAGATTTTAGAAATTTTTATTTAAATCGCCGAAACTGAGCAGCAAAGATTGGGCTTTGATCACTTACTTCTCATTGAAAACAGGATATATTTCAAAAAAGCATTTCTTCTCTATTCTGCCTCATTAAACCTTGGGCTTGACATCTTTTTTTCCGAAATTTTTTGAATCTATCTCCCGTTTTTCTCATAAACTAGAGACGATTAGCTGCGCGATTGGTCAAAAAACGCGAAAAAAATTGCAGTTTGTCAAAATACTCTTCTTGAAGATGAACAAAATGATATCCGCTTATCACCGAAAAAAACATTATTTCAGAAAAAAATGTCTCATTTTAGAAAAAGACTCAATCTAAAATATAGCTCTCATCAGATTTTGTAAATTTTTTAAAAAAAGATTTGTCGAAACTGATGCTCAGCAACAAATTGGTCGTTTTATTCAATTTACCTTGCCATCGAAAAACATAAAGATTCAAAAGACTAATCATTTCTTTCTCGATTCTCTACATTCTGACCTTGGCTTTCACCATTTTGTGTTTTAGATTTTTAATCTTAACATTTTTGTTTTCTCATCAAAAGACGATTTCAGCGCGATGATCAGAAAAGACGTTCACAAAACCATTTTAGCGCTGAAAAAATGTTATCCTTCCGAGTAATAATAAATATCCGAGCCTCTTTATGCTACTAAGCTGGAATCCAAGGAAGGTATCGCCGTACGTGGCCAGCTGAATTCGCTGGCATGAGAATATCAAGCATCTGTTTGATTTTTTTCAGCAAATCGTTTTCAGATTGTTTTCAGGCAGCTGACAGGGCGTTAAAATGTCGGTTATCAAAAGATAGTTTTTTTGCCGCTTGATCATATCGTGACAAAAAATGCACTTTTTTACAGAAGAGAAACTTGAAATTTGTTATTACGATTTTCAATTATTTCAAAAGTTAAATATAATAAAGTAGTGTATTTCAAATAAAGTTATATATAACAACGTTTGTTATCAATTTAACCGCTAAGACTGTTGCAAAACCATTATCTCGGGCGTACAGCCAACTTTCTGATCAGTGTTGCGTAGCTTCAATTGAAACTAGCTTTCACGAAAAATCGAAAAGCATGATTTTTTTTCTCAAATATTTAAAAATCACCTCACGAAAAATAAAATAGTTCGTTGTGGAGAGATTTATTTTTCTTTATCTTGAAAGATATCTCAAGACTTTTCCTACAAACTCAGTTCCATCAGATTTTATCTATCAGTTTAAAACGTTTTAGCAGCACACATTTTTAGAGTTTTTTGCGAGAAATTGTCAAAAAAAGTAAGATAACAATAATTTTTGAATGAGAGCGTCCTAAACATTTTAACTGTCATTGTTTAATTCCTCGTGGCAAACTCTATGTAGGGTCGATCACAAAAATTTCGAAGGACTTTTCTCTTCGTCCGATTTAAAGTCGTATTTCAACATTTTTCAGCACCACTTAAGTGCGTGCTGAATTTCCAGGTAAGCAAAATTCACATCATATGCGCAAAGAGAGCTGAAAGTCTCAATTTACCGTTAAAGTTGATCGAAATTTATAAAAATATATTACATTTTTGGAAATTATGAAGTCTCTTTCGATAAAAAAGATATTTCTTATTATGAAGTATAAGGAAAACGGCATAACCAAAATTTGATTTCTGATGGTCGCATTATGGTGCGAAAGATCAAAGAAAAATATTGATGTCAAGATAAGCATTGAAATTTTATTGGTGAACATCAATCAAATAGGCTTAGAAAATATAAACAAACGCGTATTGGTTGTTTAGTTGACCTATGTAAGAAATACCTTTCTTATTTTGGGCAGGACATTCACCTCAAACTGAATGTACAACATAAAATTAAATAGGCTGAATTTAAGTTGTTCACCGATATTTGCACTTATTCTAACAGTATAAAAGTTCACAATTTTTTGTTGAAACTTTAGATTTTAAATTGAAGATGCCAACGCGAGATCGTAGTTATAAGAGATATAAAATTTGGAACCGATATGTTCCATGACACATGCTAAATTTGAACTTTTCATATTTGCATCAATTTGAGGTTCATTTTTACTTAACAGTTGTTTTCAAAAATTGTCAGAGAGATATAGCTTGGTTTTCGGGTGGACCCCTAGCTATAGCCCAGATGTTGTCAAGAACTTCAAGTTATTTGAAATGTCCATAGAATGGACTAACAATTTGTTGTTGTTATGTAACAAGATAAATTTGTCACAGAAAACCGGCCTGGATTTTATTCTTGAACAGTGTCAGTTTAATTTACAAAAGTAGATTTCAAAAAAGTTTCTCAAGCTCGATTCCAGCTTTTGAGCATTCAATATATCTTTCAAAAAATAAAATTTTCTGAAATTCAGAAATAAAATCAGTCAATAAATGGTGCAAGTAAATGCGTAGATTAAAAACAAAAATGTCCTGATTAGACTGTTCCGTTCATATACCAAGTGAATCTTGAAATGATGTGATTCTCTAAGCGCGTGTTCGAATCCCTACTAGTGCTGTTTTAGAATGATTGTTTAGTTACACTAATAGGCAAGGGCTATTGGATATTGGAAGCGACAAAGTTGATTGAATGCGTAATATCCAGAAGAATAACTCTTGCGGGCTATTGGCGAGCGTGAGATTTGAACACGTGCTAGTAAAGATCACATTCCATTTTCAAGATTTTCACTATGGTTGAAGAAATATTTATTGAAAAAAACAATTTCTCCAGTACTACTACATTTAAATAGTATTTAATCGAGCTTTCATTTTGAAATTAAAAACGATATTTACTTAATACAATAGAAATTTCGCAATACTTTTTTAAAAATGTTGTCACATTTACAGGAAATTATTTTGCTTTAACCCCTCACACACAGCGAGAGCCTATTTGAAACACTTATAGAGTTAGTGACCAGAAATCACAGGTTTCAGTAACTCTGGTTACTTTCTGAATAATACTCGATTTTTAGAAAAATTTCTTCTCAATGCTACTGCTATTTTCAAATTGGATCAGACGTTTGAGTAAACTTTTTTATTTCTTTCAGAAGGAATTTCGATAATTGCGTAGGACTAGGTTTGAATTTCGAAAACGCTTAGATGAAGCCGAAAATTGCAGTTATTTCTGAGAAAGATCACGATTTCCGAAAATTTAATTTCTGGATCGCGTCTCCATCATCTATTTTTGTTCTGACGTCTCTCATTTTCCATAAATGATTGCGTAGGTTAAAAGTCATTTTATCAAAGTCATTATTCTACGGAGTTAATGAAGTCAAAATGTAAATTAAAGAGTATAGAAAGTTAGGTCTATCCCTGATATCTCAAGGACTAAAAACAGTGAAGTTACAAACACTTAACTTTCCCGTAATAAGCGCTACATAGCGTCCGCCGAATGGCGTTTTATCTGTGAGAGGGTTAAAAGATTTGTTATCACGATATTTCGCGACCACAGCACCATAATAAATGCATAACTGAGACTTTAAAGAATGATTTTTATGCTGTAAAAATTAAGTTTTTACGTCGAAGTGATATTTTCAAATAGGAGAAATTTATTCTGAGATATTCTTATCAGAGCCATTTTAGAGACATTTCGATGAAAAATATGTTTCAAGACATTTTTTGAAAAGTAAATCTTTGGTGCCTTGATTATAAAAAAAAAACAGATATATCCTTCTCACGGAACTCATCTCAAAAACGTTTATCCNGAGAACCAAGGCTACACGTCTGATAGTAGAGTGCCCGAATTGCCGTTTGTTGTCTAATATAATAACAGTAACACTTAATAATTATATAAATATTATAATTATGAAGTGTTACCGTTATTATATTAGAGAACAAACAACAAATTGGGCACTATCCTTGGTTCTCTTTATACAACGGGCTTTGGCGTTTTATAAAAAATATTCCAATGTTCATAGTTTTTTTTATTTGGTAATAAGTTACTAATTGGTCGCGCTCTGATTGGTTGACCACTGAGGAGAATGGAATGTGAGTAGGCTGACGAGAGTAGGTCAACGTTCAAACTCTTAACCAATGATTCTTCCATTTGCGCCCTTTTTTGTGGATGTAAAAAATCATAATTTTGAAGTTAACCCTTGGAAGCTCCAAATTGATTTATTCGGCAGAGGCTCCTGCACCACTTAAATGGGGCGACTTTGAGCCCTCATTACGGATAAACTACATTTCATAAAAAGCCGTGAATTATCTTAATTTTGTAAAGATTGTCCAACTTAGCAAGGTAATCAATTAGATTTTAAAATTTTTATTTAAATCCGCCGAAACTGAGCAGCAAAGATTGGGCTTTGATCACTTACTTCTCATTGAAAACAGGATTATTTTCAAAAACATTTCTTTCTCTATTCGCACTCATTAAAACCTTGGCTTGCACAATTTTTTTTCGATTTTGAATCTATCTTCCCGTTTTCTCATAAATAGACGATTAGCTGCGCGATTGGTCAAAAAACGCGAAAAAAATTGCAGTTTGTCAAAAATATCTTTTGAGAATGAACAAAATGTATCCGCTTATCACCGAAAAACAACATTTCAGAAAAAAAATTGTCTCATTTTAGAACAAAAGACTCAAATTAAAAAAATACTTCATCAGATTTGTAAATTTTTTAAAAAAAAATTGTCGAAACTGAGCAGCAAAAAATTGGGTTTATTCATTTACTTGCCATCGAAAACATAAAGATTAAAAATAATCATTTCTTTCTCTATTCTCACTAATTCTGACCTTGGCTTTCACCATTTTGTTTTAGATTTTTAATCTAACTTTTTGTTTTCTCATCAAAAGACGATTTCAGCGCGATTGATCAAAAACTACAAAACAGTTTGCGCTGAAAAAATGTATCCTTAGTTAAAATAAAAATTCCGAGCTCTTTAGCACAAGCTGGAATCCAAAGGAAGTATCGCCGATCGGGCCAGCTGATCGCGTGGCATGAGAATAATCAAGCATCTGTTTGATTTTTTTCAGCAAATTTTCGTTTCAGATCTGTTTTCAGCAGCTGAAGGGCGTTAAAATGTCGGTTATAAAAGATAGTTTTTTGCCGATTTGATCATTCGATGACAAAAAATGCCTTTTTTTACAGAAGAGAAACTTGAAGATTTGTATTACGATTTCAATTATTTCAAAATTAAATAGTAAAGTATGTATTTCAAAATAAAGTTATAAAACAACGTTTGTTATAATTTAACCGCTAAGACTTCAAAACATTATCTCGGCGTAAGCCAACTTTCTGATCAGTGTTGCCGTAGCTTTCATTTGAAACTACTTTCGAAAAAATCGAAGCATATTTTTTTTCTCAAAAATTGAAAAATCACTCACGAAAAAATAAAAAGAGTTCCGATTGTGGAAATTTAATTTTTTTTTTCTTGAAAGATACTCAAAAAACTTTCCTACAAACTCAGTTCCTCAGATTTTATCTATCGTTTAAACTGTTTTAGCAGCACACACTTAAGTGGTGCTGAGTTTCCAAGGGTTAAGCAAAATTCAAACTAGTCGCGCAAAGAGAGCTGAAAGTTCAATTTACCGTAAAGTTGATCGAAATTTATAAAAAATATTATTTTTGGAATTATGAGTCATCTTGATAAAAAGATATTTCTTATTATGAATGTATAAGTGAAAAACGGGCAAGACAAAATTTGATTTCTGATGGTCGATTATGGTGCGAAAAATCAAAGAAAAATAATTGATTCAAAAAAGCATGAATTTTTTACATCATCAAAAGGCTAGAAAAAAACAAACGCGCTTATTGGTTGGTTAGTTGACCTATGTAAGAAATACCTTCTTTTTTGCAGACATTTCACCTCAACTGAATTGTACAACATAAAAAAATTTATAGCTGAAATTTAAGTTTTCACCGAATATTTGCACTATTCTACAGTAAAAGTTCACAATTTTTGTGAACTTTAGATTTTAAATCTGAAAGATGCCAACGCGAGACGTAGTTAATAAGAATATAAAATCTGAACCGAATATGTTTCCATGACACATGCTAAATTTGAACTTTTCATATTTGCATCATTTTAGGTTCATTTTTATCTTTGAACAAGTGTTTCAAAATATCAAGAGCTATAGCTTAGGTTTTCTGGGTATGACCCTAGCTATAGCCCATTGGTTGTCAAGAACTTCAAGTTATTTGAAATGTCCATAATGGACATAACAATTTGTTGTCTGTTATGTAACAGATAAATTTGATCACAGAAAAACCGCCTGGATTTTATTCTTAACAGTGTGCAGTTTAATTTACAAAAGTAGATTCAAAAAAGTTTCTAGCTCGATTCCAGCTTTTGAGCATCAAATATTTTCAAAATAAAATTTTTGAAATTCAGAAATAAAATCAGTAAATAAATGGTGCAAGTAAGAGCGTAGATTAAAAACAAAAATGTCCCTGAATATCCGTTTCCAACCAAAGTGAATCTTGAAAATGATGTGATCTCTATAGCGCGTGTTCGAATCCCACTAGTGCTGTTTTAGTGATTGTTTTAGGTACACTAATAGGCAAGGGTATTCGATATTGGAAGCGACAAAGTTGATTGATGCGTAATATCAGAAGATAAACTCTCGGCTAATTGGGCGGCGTGATATTTGAACACGTGCTATAAAGATCATCATCATTTTCAAGATTCACTATGGGTGAAGAAAATATTTATTGAAAAAACAAATTTCTCAGACTACTACATTTAAAATAGTATTTATCGAGCTTTCATTTGAAATTAAAAACAGATTATTTACTAAAAAATAGAAATTCGCAATACTTATTTTAAAAATGTTGTCACATTACAGGAAATTATTTTGCTTTAACCCCCTCACACACGGAGCCATTTTGAAAACACTTATAGATTAGTGACCAGAAATCACAGGTTACAGTAACCTGGTTACTTCTGAAATACTCAATTTTTAGAAAAAATTTTTCTCAATCTACTCTATTTTCAAATTGGATCCGACTGTTTTGAGTAACTTTTTATTTCTTCAGAAGTGATTTCGATAAATTGCGTAGGCTAGGTTTGATTTCGAAAAACAGCTGTAGATTGAAGACCGAAAATTGCAGGTTATTTCTGAGAAAATCACGATTCCGAAAATTTAATTCTGGATCGTCTCCATCATTAATTTTTGTTCTGACGTCTCTCATTTTCCCATAAATGATTGCGTAGGTTAAAAGTCATTTNTTTATCAAAGTCATTATTCTACGGAGTTAATGAAGTCAAAATGTAAATTAAAGAGTATAGAAAGTTAGGTCTATCCCTAATCTCAAGGACTAAAAACAGTGAAGTTACAAACACTTTAACTTTTAAGCGCTACAGTAGCGTCCCCGAATGGCGTTTTATGTGTGAGAGGGTTAAAAAGATTTGTATCACGATTTTCGCGACCACAGCCCCTTAATAATGCATAACTGAGACTTTAAGAATAGATTTTTATGTCTGTAAAAATTATAGTTTTACGCTCGAAGTGTATTTTCAAATAAGAAATTTTATTCTGGAAAGAAAGTTGCCAATTCTTCAATTTTAGAGACCATTTTAGAGACCATTTCGATGAAAAATTTGTTTTCAAGAAATTTTTGAAAAGTAAATCTTTGGTGCCTTGATTATAAAAAAACAGATCATATCCTTTTCTCAACGGAACTCCATCTCAAAAACGTTTACTATCTCTAATAGATTCTCTATAGCGCGTGTTCAAATCTCACCGATGTTGTCTAAGTGATTGTCTTGTGATTGGGCTTGAAGTGGATTAACACGATCACTTTGCGGGTCCAATATCAGGGCGGAGCCCTGTGGGTGGGTGAGTATCATATAAGACAATCAGTAAGACAACATTAATGGGATTCGAACACGCGCCATAGAGTAAACGTTTTTGAGATGGAGTTCCGTTGGGAAAAGGATATAAAATAAATCGTATAAAGGCTCTTCAAAGGCACATAATGGGAAGCGGCGAACATCGCAGCCGCAAGACCACTGGGCGCAGTTTAATTGTCGGAGGTGCAGAAGTTGTTTTATACAAATGAGACACAAAACTTCGTGGCATTGTTGCATACATTTTGTTTCAATTTTCCCAAAAAAATATGATGACGAAAAAAGTTTCGGTGGCATAAGTTTTTGGCGGAAAAGTGTCCTTCCGAAAAAACGTTTTGTCACCCCATGAAAGTCTCTAATCTCTCCACCGCTCTTCTAACCACTTATTGACAAATTATGCATCTCTTTCAAAAATTCACCAAATTTGTCCCTAATAATTCGACCCTTACCTTCTTCATGGTATTAAAGCCAGTTGGTGTGGCTTTAATATAATTATGAAAGTGAGTTGCGTTTATTTCTATCCCCTCAGTGAATTAATTGACATTTGACAACATGGACCAGAATATAAATTCAGAACAGGCCAAAACACCAGTAAAATATAAGCATCAGGTAATGCCAGGTCGGCTGACCTTTTCCGTAAACGTGGTGACTGAAGATTTTGTATTAAATTTTGACTTTATATTATTCAATACTATAGTCATTTTGAGAAAAAAAAATTAAAAATATGTTTTATAAACAAACAAATGCTTTTGATAATTATAAAATAATTGATATTCAACTAAATATTTTAAATAAAACCATTGTATTTTCAAATTGGACTGCGACTCGCTGCGACTTGCTCACCACGGTTAACTGGTATGGTAGATATCGCACTTGAATTCGTATTCGAGTCCTATCGACACTTTCAAAAGACTTCAGTTTCATTATGGATATGAATTATGGAAACAGTTTGAATTAATTTTATTTTTTTCGATAATTATAAAACTTTTATTCAAGATTTTAAGTACAATTCAATAATTATTGCAATCAGTCTCTTGCTGTTTTTGCCAGGAGACTGAAAAAAGTTGTTTTTACAGAATTGCAGTTATTACAACATGGAATCTCAATTTTAACTCTGACACTTCAATTGTGGCGGGTCGTGCTTTTCGTACCCAAATTGACCAATCATCTTTTTTGTCACTGTAGTATATAACATACTGTATAACATACTGTATAACATACTGTATAACATACTGTATATTATGCCTAGATGAGTACAAAAGACACGGAGGCATTGTGGCAACTACATTTGATGCTTTCACATATCCATTATTTTAAATTAACTATCACTAAGTTTTCATCGTTATTTATTTAAGCCGTTATAGCGCTTAGAATGTGACATTCTGAATGTCCCAGATTTCCTTTAACACCCCTCAGTTTATCATAAAGTGGTTCAAATATGGAGTGCAGCCTCTCAAATACATACATAAAATTTGAATTTACGAGAACAAACTGCAAAAACATCTGCACACAAAAAATCTTTTGTTCGGAGAAAATATAAACTTTGAAAATATAGACTATAGTACACTATATAGTACACATAATACACTTAATTATGCATTTTCTTCATTCATGAAGTGTAACGGTTAATTCATTCAGTAAGTTTTACGGATTATTAATACTGATTGCACAGTAGGTCAACCTAAAGGCTTTCATTTCTAGCATTATATTTTTGATACATTAGAACTTCTTATTTAGAAGTTCTAATTTATAACATTTTTCCGAGAAACATTTAGTCATAATAAATTAAAACATACAAGATAAAAAGGAATTAACCTTGCGAAAATCAAATGTGAATTTTAATATATGTAATATATAATATGTAATATATCTTAGATCCGGGAAGGGGCCATTTTTAGTTAATCAAGCCAAAATTTTAGTATTATCAACTCAAAATGGGCCCTCTTCCCAGATTTTAGATTTGGTCCTGAAAAATGCTCTTGATAATCGTAAAAACATAAATTAATTCTTAAACGGAACTGATAATACGGAAATTTCCCAATGGTCTCCTTACATGGGAATCTACAAATTCCAATAAAACCGTTTTTTGGTCATTTTTAGGCATTTTTCGAAAAAATTGTAAGAAGATTTTTTCTTCCTCATTAACATATCTTTCGACCCAAAGGGGCATTTGGGCCCTTCAGAGACCTCCAATATCGGTCCTGACCGACTGTGGTCACTCCAATCTCATTTTATTGCCGTAAAACCGCGCTGTAGTCCTAAAATCACGGTGGCAAAGTTCATAAAATCCATTTTTTTTTCAAGTTCAAACCTCATTTGAATTTTTTTAGGGCCCCGATTCCGGGTCGACAACATGGCTTTATCTCAAGAACTACAAAAGATAGAGAAAAGATAAATAAGCCAAAAGATAGAAAATTTCAAAAACACATAACATTTTAAATAAAAATGTTTTCGGAAAAAGTTAACTTATTCAAAATAGAGATCGCAAGTCACTTTGGCCAGATATGGCCAGCGCTGAGTATGTGGGACCCACATTGTGGGTTAAACCTTAAAAATTTTCAAACCAAAATTGCTTTATACTTTGTACACCAAAATATGTGGAGTCTACATTGTAGACCAAAATATTGTTTCCATTATTATTTCCCGAAAAATGTGTTCTAGATTCTGAATTTTAATGAACTTGGAAAACTTTATTTATCACTTATAATAAGTGACTTATTATCTTGAAAACGAATTAGAATAAATTTGAAACTAGTTGATATAAAATAAAAAAATGTTAAATATAATAGAGACTAGTTATTTCAAAACAAAAACAAATTAATTAATACAAAATTTAACAAATGGTTACAGGGGGGGCCAATAGGTCCGGCCCAATATTACCGAATGTTCCCCATATTTCCGAATTTAACCTACGCAAAATCACCATTTTTAGCTTAAATAATTCCTGTTATATATAGGCCCCCAGTACAAAAGGGGTTCCCCATATTTCCGAAAGTTCCCCATATTTCCGAAAGTTCCCCATATTTTGCCAAATAACTTGTAAGTTACAAGTTGTAACCTGTAACAGCCTATGCCCCCCCTGTATCTAGGTTTTCTGCATTCAATGCCTCTTACCTCATAATATTACATTATAAGATCAAGAAGTTTTTAGAAGTTTGCCATTCAGAAAATTCAGTTGAAAAAAATTCAAAAGGGTCTAACCCAAAAAAAATATTCAATGGTAACATCAGTTGCAATGTTCCATTTTGAATATTATTAGAAATGTCAGGAATCGAATTTTATCTCGGTAAGGAAGGCACATGCTTTTTTCAATCTAAATCATTCATGGAAATTTTCCGGCCAGAGGATCAAGATATATATTGTAATAATACTGTTTTCACCTAAATTCAACGAAATTGAATAAAGTATTAACGGTTAAAACGAACGCTAATGATTAAAATTATGAAAAAAACATACTACAAATTGATAATACTTGTATGTATAAAATATACTATGGAGTACATATGTACTACATGATTCAAATAGTTTGGGACCTCGTCTGGGCCAATGAGCAGACTTCAAAGCTATAAATTTCAGCCATTTGACCGATCAGGGCCACGACTGAGCTCTAGGCGTTTCAAACTATTTGATTCATGTAGTAATCACACCACCATTAAACTTCTACACTATCTTAAATTATGGGCCAAAAAATTAAACTGTTCTCTGCCCACACAATTTTTTAATATCGCCGAAAGTTTTTTACCAAAAAATTTCGACCATATTGGCAAAATCGGCAATATTGGCACATTCGGCGATATGGGAACAGAATTAAATTTTTTTGTTCAAAAAATGAAAAAAACGCGTAGGGGTTCAAAGTGACGTCATATGTCGAATAATTTTTGAATTTTATAAGAACTTTCACAATAAATTCGTATTAAGTAAATCACCAAAATAAGTAGAATTAAATACTCTACAATCAAATAAAAGTTGAAAAGACTAGATTTGGGACAGTCAATACTGAAAATGACGTCATTCATGACGCTCAAAAAGTAGTTTGAGATATAAATATCAAAAAAATTCGGCGATATCGGCAAATTCGGCGATATCGACACATTCGGCAATATCGTAACATTTGCACGACCTCAAACACTAAAATTGCACTGTAAATTCGGCCTTTTCTTTGTTAATAAAGAGCGAAAAATAAGAGTGAATGTAACTTGTGATAGTCCAGGTCGCAAAATGAATTTCAAATGATTTCGTTGGTCCAAAAATTGCATCATAAGTTTTCTTAAAAATATATTAATCCTTGGCATCGCCAACATAAGTTTGTGTTTATAATTTATTTTGTCAGTGACAGGTGTTATTGACCCAACGTTATAAATAATGTACGTGACATGTCATGATAATATCTGAGGTGGCCATCTAAAGGGCCATGTCACTGAAACGGTGATCCGTGTTTTTTTTTCATATTTGTTCTCTTGATGCAAAACATTTTTCTTTATAATTTTATAAAAATAAAAATACCTTTAGAAATACCTTTTGAATCGTACCTTTTGAAATGAAACTACGGTTTGGCAAAAGTCCATCAAAGCCCTCTTTTATTCAGAATCAAAAACATTTTATAACACTCAAATTTGCAAAATTGGTAAGCCGACCCATCCACCGTTTTAAATTTATTAAATTTAACTAATGAAAAGAAATATTTCTTTCGATGTGCTAAAATTTCGTTTTTTTTTACGTCTTTTTTCAACAATTTAAAATTTCGATTTCGACGTAAAAATCGTATAAATGGAAATTTGATAAATTTTCAACGGTGGTCGAGACCATTTTTTAGAGCTCCTAATTAATAATTTTAATTTAATTTTACAATTTAATTTTACTGTTATTTAGACACCTTCGATAGCAAACGCGCGTTTTTTGAGTGTTTTTTCAAAAGACGATTTATAAAGTAAAAATAATCGATCTGACAAAAATCAAATAAAACAAAAGTTTGAACTTACGGTCGAAATTGTTTTTATCCGAAATTTTTGAGGTGGCTAAATGTTTCGCATCAAGCGAAAAAAATTGAAAAAGTGCAAATTTGCCAAAAGGCACCGACCCCCTTAATTAAGCAATATATTATAACAGGTTTTCTGCTTTCATTTTGCTATTAAATAATATTGGTTAAGGGGTGGTGTCGCTTTTTGGTACCTTTCAATCACGCTTCAGATCAAATCTTAGGGCAGTTGTAAAAAATTTGAGGATACTCGTTTGTAGATATAGCCTTCCGCTCTAACGATTACACTCTCAAAGTCAACCTTGTTACATCACACACCAGGTGTGAGTCTATTCTAGAGCACTAAACGTTTTTTTTAATCTATCTTCTTTTAGACCCCACATACAAAGCGTCTCCAAATTTACACACAAAGTAGCGAATAATGAGAACAAATAGTGAATGAGAAGGAATTTTTCGACTTTTTGACTTTTTTTCTTCTAGAATCTCACTAACCACACATACCAGAAATTATATGAACAGTGACGTACTCAGCGGTGGCCAAACTGGCCACCTGACTTAAAAAATCATATTTCATCCAGTTAACGTTAGCGAAAATAAAAACTATTTATTCCATACTTCAACAATTATTCGATAGAAAAAAAATTAAAATTGATATTTTTTCGGTTTTTTACGATAATTTTTTTGAGACAATATTCGTAAATAGAAAATATTTGACTCTAAAACTTCAATTGAAGAAAACGGTGAGGAAATCGTTTGTCTATAATATAAAAAAACGCGCCCGATATTTGCCACCGTAACAGAATTCTCGCGTATTTTTGGCTCTCTAATAACAACGTCATAAGTACTTTTATCAAGTTTGTGCGACAAAAAAATAACAAAGAAATTTAGTGAAGCCGCATTTTTTGTGTCCGATATTTACCAGGTGTTCAAAAGTAAAACAGTATCAATTTTCAATATATTGGTTGAGGGACACAGAGTTGCTGTTTTGCACAAAAATAATAATAATCATATCTATTTTTGCAAGAAATTACTTATTTTCGAGAGAAAATCAAAAAAAATTTTATGTGTGTAAATCAAAAAAAAAAAAAAATTTTGATTTTATGAATATTTTATTTTTCATTTTTGACACATAAAATAAATCTAAAATCACGGTGGCAGTTTCATAAATTTATTTTTTATTTTTTTTACAGTTTCAAATCTCATTTGAATTTTTTTAGGCCCACGATTCAGGTCGACAACATGGCTTTATCTCAAGAACTACAAAAGATAGAGAAAGATAATAAGCCAAAAGATAGAGATTTCAAAACACCGATCATTTTACAATAAAATGTTTTTCGGAAAAAGTTAACTTATTAAAATAGAATCGCAAGTCACTTTGGCCAGATATGGCCGCGCTGAGTATGTGGGTTTAAACGCCGATTTTGCCAGTTTTTCGACTTCAAACTCTATCTTCTTTTAGACGAATGTTTAGAAATGAAGCCATTTTTTCGACTAAGTAGATAAATATTAATGCGGTAAAAGTGCAATGAGAGGGAATTTTTTGAATAAAGTTCTAGAATTCTAAAATTTGAATGGAAGTGAAGCGGAAATGAAAAGTTGGAAGAAGTTCGTCTCTGATCGGAACAACAGTACCACCAAATGAGCTGAGTTTCAACTGATCAAAAATTTGCTTACAGCTAATCAAATTTTTACCAAATCAGCGTCAAATTCGATAATTAGTGTAACATTTTGGCTTAAAAATAATTGAAATTTCTAGAATTCGATTAAGACATTTCGGATAATTTTTAATGTCATGCATCGTTTTCGCGGGGTCATATTCACAATAAATGTTCATATCATGGGGGGAATACCAGTTTTTGCGGTTAAAGCAGAAAAATATTCGAATTTGAAAATTCTAGATTTTGTTCTAGAATTGTTTTGAAAAAATTAATTGCCACCATGAGATCCGACGTGGGTCAACTTTAGTCATAACCGATATTATGTAATCATAAATTAATTTTAAAAGGGTCAAAAATGAAGTGACTAGATAATTTGTATACCAAATCGATGTCATGCTTGTAATTTTCATGATCATTTTCTTCAAGATTTGCAACTTGCAGAATGAATTTTGCTATATCGACATAAACTGCAGACGCGAGTATTTTTGTTGATATTTTGGAGATTTTGCGTCATAACTGAAATGATTTAATCACCTTTACTTCTCAACGTATAAGTACTAAACCACTGTGGGTTACCCACACATTAATCCTGAGTCAACTTTTTAATATCTACAATCCGTTTTACTCTTCCGGGTTTTCTCTTCCGGTTTTACAATCCGGGTTACTTTAGAGGTCCAATTTTTAGTAAATCAAGCAAAATTATAGTATTTTAACTAAAATGGGCCTTCTTCCCGGATTTCAAATATAATACAATGGTCACCGCCTTGGACCACACATCATTAGTTAGTCAAAGATTTTTAAGATCGCAAAAATTCGGCCGTCGCGTAATTCTTTAAATTTGATACTACTAATTTAACTCCGTAGTGCCGGCAATCTCTGGATCGTAGTGTCTTTGCACCATCCTGGCGTTGCGTTTGAATCAAGAATATAACCGAAGATTCATTATCAACATATATTTTTCAATGATAATCATATATATTCAAAAAATTCTCTACAGTCCTTATATACACAATTTGTTAAAAAAGTTTTTATAAAATGTCATCAAATGTGTAGAAAATTAAAAACTCTCTCATTTTCGCCGATTCTCACAAAACAAGTGCATAAATAACCAAATTTAGGTTAATTTGATCTTTAAATTTGAATATATTCACCCTCACATTTGGAGTTATGTAATCGGCTAAAAAAGTCTGATGGTTTTATCGACCCAATTCTCATGCTAAAATATATTTTTAAAATATGGATTATCTCGCGCATGAAAATAATTTATCAATCTCTTTTCTTATTTCGCCATAGCCATATTATATGTAACTCAGTTTTTCGGAATTTGACTTCTAGAAATGCTCTATTTAAGCGGAGGCGCAATTTAAAAATGCAATAAAAGTCTTGAAATTCGTGACGATGTCTTTAAGGGTCTTCCAGTCACCAAAGTCCGAATAAAAATCGCGCTGACCGAAAGTAATATCAAACATAAGGTTTGAATCTCAGCGGGATGGCGGCGTATAGTTTACGCCGTATAGTGGACCCGAGATAAACGCTACGTAAGCCTCCGCAAAAACCTACGCTTTTTGAAAATAAATTTATTCGTTCCTGGCGTGCGGCGTATAGTTATAGGAAAACGATAGGGCTTTTTTTCAAACGTTTCTAGGCAAAGATAGACGTTTTAGCCAGAAAAATAGAAATATCATTTTTTTATCAATCAGAAGCGATCATACAAATTTGTAGATCCGACTTTATTGATGATTATTAAGTACAATTTATATCTCTTAAATCTGCACATATTTTTTCTGCAAGTTATTTCGCAGGCAATTATTTAAAAGGCCATTCTTTTCACGATAACTTTTGATTTCTTTGGTTGGAAATTAATTTGAGAGTCTATTCTGGAAATACATTTATGACTACATGAGTGCATGACAACCACAATCCACGACCACTGTTGTATTGTAGTGGTGTATTATTGCAGAATCTATTTCCATTTTGGTCGATTATTCATTTTTTCGATGAATCAATTACATACTACACTAGGAATCAAGTCTAGAATATATGTAAATTACGCCTTAAATCACAAAATCTTCTTTGACCATATTTTAACGGCAAACAAATTTTTTAACTAGATATTGTACAAATTGATCAATCAGAGCACATTTTCCAGAAGTTACGCGTATAGTTAGAAAGTAGGCCGTTAGTTAAGAATATCGCGTAAGTTTTAGGTTTCTTGGGTCGACGAACTTTCTACTATACGTGCGCACACCCGCTGCTGTATGTCATAAGCTAATCTATTTCTCGAAAAATCAGATCCGTGACGTTTTTGGGAAAATATTATTATGTTCAAAACATCTTAAAAAAGTGTTATTGGCTTCAAAAATTTTTCCGGTCGTATTTAGATCACTATTTTGTTTACTTGACCCAAAACCCCTTATTTCCTAATTTGAAGTCACGTGAATCGTTTTTGGAACTTGTGATGTTATAAAAAAAAGTCTTTAAAAATTCTCAGGAACACTTCTTTTTTTCAAAAATGTGATTTAAGTAATTTAACAAAAAACAGTGAACACGGAACTTTTTCCAACTTATTCCTTGAATATACGGTCAGTGATCAATTTTAGACGCTGTTGTGTATGGAAAAAGTCTAGATTTTTTTCGGATCCCGCTCAAAGGTTTTTTATGATATAAAGTTTTTTTTGCAAAAATATAGTACTGTAATACAGTTAAAATTTTCGACAAGAAAACGCCAAACGTCAAATTACTCCAAATAGGCTGTAGCAAACCTCAGGATTGACACCTCTGGCCAGAGCGCGGTGATCAGATCTTGGACTGCATTTTATTTTCTCGTGTACTTCAAAATCTTTTCAATAAAGTTATAAATATCGAAAAACAAAACGTGATCGTCACTTTGTTAAATTTTCATTTATACATTGATTAAGGTCTAATTGCGATTAAAGCGCACTTGCGCCAAGATATGTGCAAAAGAACTACGGGAGTTAAGGCTGAGGAAGGAATTCTAAAAATCTGAAAATTTTCTTTGTATATAATCAGACTCTAATTGTCGACTTATATTTTTTTTTTAATTTTTTTTATTTTTTTTGAAAATCCTTGGCACTCTTCATTGTAGGCCTTAACTTTACAAATCACTTAGGAGACCTCACTACTGCGCGGAATAATCCCACCAAATCTGCGAAAATATTTCAGTACGGAAAATTCTGGATTGAAATTGTTGTAATAATCAAAAGCTTTTCAACTACAGGCGGTGAGACCAATGGGCAAAGGGCAGAATGGGCGACAGTGACCAATGGTGCAATGCACCTTTTCGCAGATTTGATTTTTTCAGACATATGAGACCAATGGGCACTCTGAAATTTTTGGAATTTCTATGGCAATTTTTTTCGATTTGCCCATAATTTTGATAAATTTATAATAAATTAATATAATATTTGTGAAATTTCCGATATGATTGTTAAATTTTATAATTTAGAACAAACTATCGAAAAACTGTGTTTAAGTTTTCAGAAAAATCATGTATCAAATTTAAAAAATCGACTAGTGAGACCAATGGGCAAACACCCTTCGTGTGAGACCAATGGGCAACACCCTTCGTGTGAGACCAATGGGCAACACTTTTTTCGAAAAGCTCGTGTGTTGCCCATTGGTCTCACCACTGTATTAGTTTTTTCTAATAAAATATAGTAATAATTTAAAATCACAGACGAGGAGTCGAATTACTTATGAAGAATTTATTTATAAAGCGAGTCTCCGTAATAACAAAAAAGTAGGAACGGAATTTTTTTCTTTACACTTTTTAATTACAGTATGTAAAAAAATTGTTCGAGACCAAATGCCTCCAATTTCTCTAGATTGAAAGTAATTCTCAATTATAGGTTTTGATCCAGAGAATTTCCTTGTGGTCTCGAACATTTTTTACATGCTGTATGTTCAATTGTAGCCTTTGAAAAAATATTATATTAAGTACGGTATATTTAGTACGTTTTTTTAGATTAATATTTCAAGAAAAATTTTAAGCTTAGGGGGTGGGCTTAAGGATGTGGGGGACGATAATTGGGCTCTTTTTTTACACATTTTCAAGCAAAGTTTCTTAGAACTTGGCTTCAGAAATAATTAATTTTTTTCCAAATACGTAGTACACACTCTTAAGAGATGTGAGCGACGATAATTGGGCTCTTTTTTACAACATTTTCAAGTGAAGTTTCTTGAGACCCTGGCTTCAGAAATAATAATTTTTCTTCCAATCCGTATAGTACAAACTCTTGAGAAGTTGTCAGTACTATTCAAGTCATCTGAATACCTTCAACCTACGCTCAGAAAATGGTTTTTAGTAGGCGTCCCTAAAGCACTAAAAAGCCTACTCCTCATTCATCTCTCATCACTTTTTATTGATATTTGCATTTAGAATGTAGATATAAATACTCATCACCAATGGTAGCTTTTTTTCAAATTTTGCCTCTAGTGGGTCAAAACAGCTTATTTGGGAGCCTCGCGCAAAGCCTATCCTCCTTGAAATATTTAGAATTTTTTTAGGTTGTGCTTCGAATTCACGCAAAGGCTGAATTAAAGTTCAAATGGTAGCTTTTTTTTCGATTTTTATTTCCACAGTCTCAGGAACGACTTGTGAATTTCTAGTTTTTGTTGAAATTCTGATCAATAATTTTCTAAAACTTACTTTATTGAAAAAAAAATCAAAATTCATAAAAAATCCTGAGATTAAAAAACTCAGTCACAAATTCTCTACAAAATAGGGCAATCAAAATATTATCTGAGAAATCTCATTATCGTCACCCCTGATTTTAACCTTTAATTCAACCCCGAAAAACCGACTTTCTCTTTGAAAAAATTCTCAAAACCAAAAAAAATCTTATACGTGAAAAACTTGGCAGAAAATTATTACAAATTTTGTAATATTATTACAAAATAGTTTACAAAATAGGTGTATCAAAAAAGTATTTCTATAACTCTCTATTATCGTCGGCCCACATCCTTAAGGGTGATGTGGGTGCAGTAGTTATTTTCGACCACGGTCGCAAATTCGGTATTTTTTCATTTGCACCTGACCATCCAGCACCTCGGGGAATCGTTTGCAATTAAAAAAAACACCAAATTATTTCTGGATATTTTTTCTAGAACATTGGGGAAATCGCTTGCTAACTAAATGCCCGGAATAATGACAAAGATGATCAAAAAACAAAATAACCCATTAGTGATTAATTTTCACGAGATTCGACCAAAATAAATTGGAAACTTTTGACAATATTTCTAGAGAAAATTTCCAAAAAATATCGTTTCGGATATAATAAAACGGATATTAAGGAATAATCTAGATATGGTATCCATGTTCAGATACAAAAATCGGACTCGCAAGAAAAAAGTTAGTCTAAATGAAAGATTTCAATATTATAGTTGTTTCAGATTTTTGCGCCTTTTCAATATTTCAATTTGTCTGAGCCCTGATCAATGTAATAATGGCGCGCATTAAATCAGCATGAAATAGTGATTGCGAGAATATAAAAAAATTATTTAAAATTTCCTGGTTCAAAAGTTTAATAAGATAATAGAGAGAATTTATGAAAAGAGAAAAAGAAATCGCATGTACCGTCGGAGGTATACTTTTTTTTTGTAAATAAATCTACATTTTGCCTATATTTAACTATAGCAAGGAATTTTCAAAAAATTTTCGGCGAATTAAGATGAATTTATAAATATGCTTGGTTGCAATTGTAGAGAATTTTTTCCGGCCAATAATATCGCTTATGTGAATTTTTGATACGTGGATATGACGGTATACTTCAATGGAAAGATATACAGCAATTAGGTTTTATGCATTTAAAGTTGATGTGATAATATTTTCTAAAAATGAAATCAATTTTTGCTTCTCAAGTTACGGACTACAATACAATTGGAAAATAAACGTTCACTTAATTCTCACGAAAGATAATTGAGTTTTAAAAAGGGCTATTTTTCCCCAGCAAATTGCTGAAGCACCCACAATCCCCTCAGGAAGTTGCCAGTACTATTCAGAGCATCTATCCTCAACCTACGCTCAGAAAATGGTTTTTAGTAGGCGTTCTAAAGTACTGAAAGCTATCATTCATTCATTTCTCTCATTTTTACTTGTTATTTGCAATTTAACTTCCAAATAAAATGCGCATCTCCGAGCGGTAGAAAATTTAAAAAAAAATTTGCCCTAGTGGTCATAACAGCGTATTTGGGAGCCTCACGCAAAAGCTTACTCTTCCTTGAAAATATTGGAAAATTTTTATTTGTACATCAACTTCACCGCAAAGCCTGGATTAAATTTCGAACGGTAGCCTTTTTTTCCAATTTTCCTCTCCAAAGTCTCAGGAACGACTTGTGAATTTCTAGTTTTTGGTGAAATTCTGAACTATAATTTTCTAAAACCTACTTTTTTTGAAAAAATTCAAAATTCAGAAAAAATCCTGGGAGTTAGAAAACTCAGTGACAAAAAGTTATCTGAGAAATCTCAATTATCGTCTCCCTTAATTTAACATTTAATTTCAACCCCGAAAAACCGACTTTTTCTTTTAAAAAATCTCAAAACCAAAAAAAATCTTATAAGTGAAAAAACTTGGCAGAAAATTCTCGTACAAATAGGGTGTTATCAAAAAAGTATTATACTTGAAGCTGAGATATCGTCCCCCACACACTTAAACCTAGGCAATTTCGAAATCGATTTTTCATTTTTGAGCAGTAGCTGACAATTTTTTAAGATTTAGTTTGTACTGACCGTCATATTTTTTCAAGGGCTACAATTTAAATATAATTATAAAAATGTCTAAAAAAAAAAGTTCTGCCGTTCCTTCCTTACAGTAGACAACATATCGAAAATCAATGTCAAATATCTAAACTTCCAGTACTTTTATTATATAATAATTTTTACAGTATACAATTTAAATAATTTACTTTCAGTTTTCTATACAAGTTAAAAAATATTCATCTGTTAGTAAGTCAAGCACAGCAATGTTTTTTTAATTTTTTTTGGCCAACATATATCTTTAGTCCAGGAAGAACGAGCATTTTGAGTCAAAGGCGGCGAATTATTCTAAATTAATTTGGCTTTTAAAAACGACTCATTTGATTAAGTTTTTAAATGGCTCAAACTGAGCACAAATATTAAGAGAAGAATAAATTAATAAAAAAGGGTCCGAATAAGACCATTGTTTTCAATTTTTTAACAAAAACTGATAATTAAACAATTTCAGTCATCTCCGAAAAAAATAAAAAGATAGTCCGTTTCGGACAAATTTTTTTTTCTACGTTATTATTCACTAGATATTTGTGCTCAGTTTGAGCTATCTGGAAACTTAATCGGATGACTCGTTTTCAAAAGCCAAATTAATTCGGATTAATTCGCCGCATTTGACTCAAAATGCTCGTTCTTCCTCGATTAAAGATATAACTAAAGACATTGCTAAAAACTGAAATATCCCTTTAACACCTTTTGCTTAATCTGAGAGATGTGGGTTGAGGGAGCCAATCCTAACACACCTAAGACTCCTCCTAGCCACTCATGAGGCTGCTTTTCAGCCCACATCTCTCAGATTAAGCAAAAGGTGTTAAAGGGATATAAGATAGATAATGAATTAATAAAATTTTAGCAACTTTCTTCCAACGTCACTAAACCTTGATCACAACATTTATTTACTTTTTTATTATAGTGAACGTATGGTTTATCATGCCCTCCGCAGCAAGCTTGAGATGATTGACCAGCACGGAACGAAAACATAAATCCACTTTTATTTGTTACGGAACAATTATCCTAAAAATAGATTTATGTAAATATTTGGGAGGGGGTTTACGGCACAGTCCAAAACTTATAATAAAAAAACACTGCGAAGAAAATGAGAAGCAACTGAATTATGAAAGCGCTTGAACTCAGGTAGGAACAGCAAAACTTTTTTTGCTAAACATAAGCTTGAAATTTTTCTTGAAATATTTTCGAAAAAAATAAAAAATTTCAAACTTAACATTGGCAATTTCAAAGACAGTTTCTCAATTTTAAGCAGTATCTAACAGGTTTTCAAAGATTTTTTGTACTGATCGTGATATTTTGTCAAGAGCTACAATTTAAACATAATTAAAAAATGTTAAGCAAATTGTTTTTTGCCGTTCCAACCTAAGCTTAAACAGTGTTAAATCCGTTAACGTTATACAGAAATAGTACTTTCGTAACGTTAATGGAGTCAGCAGTACTGTAAAATTTAAAAGTATCAATATACATACAAATGGGGAGAATGTAAGAATTCGCATCAGCTCTTGTGTGGGCTCAGCTCTTGTGTGATACCTAAGAGCCAATGAGTAAAGCGAGAATTTTTTTCTGGTCATTTTAAGACTTATGTTTTTTTTTGGTTTTGAGATTTTTTCCAAAAAAAAACGATTTAAAGGTGCAAAAAGTGACCTTTTAGTCTTCGGGTTCTCACGGGAGTTAAAATAGCGATATCACAAATTAAAGCTGACTCGACAGCGAAGCGTTTTCTCCAGAGTGGTTTCTAAATGCTAGGTTATCGGATATACCGGCTTGTCAAAATTAACTGGTAAAGTATAGCTTCCGGTACCGGAAGTGATATTTCAATGATTTACATGTACAAAAAGATGCGAAATTATCGGTTTTCTGGACACGGTATTATGAACTAGGGGTCATAAGTAACCGCAAGGTGGCGCCATAGGGGAATTTATATCCTGAGTGAAAACCGTAAGTGGTATTTTCCCATGATACAAATTCTCCTCTAGCGGCACTTTGTGGTGACTTATAACCTCTAGTTCATAATACCGTTTCCAGAAAACCGATAATTGCGCATGTTTTGGTACATGTAAATGATTGAAATATCACTTCCGGTACCGGAAGCTATACTTTACCGGTTAATTTTGACCAGCCGATACATCTGATAACGTTGCAATTAAAAATAACCCTGGAGAAAACCCTTCGCTGTCGAGTCAGCTTATTTTATTTGTGATTCCGTCATTTTAACTCCCGTGAGAACTCGAGGACTAAAAGGTCACTTTTCGCACCTTTAAACCGTTTTTTTTTGAAAAAATCTTAAAACCAAACAAAATCCTTACTCTTAAAATGACCAAAAAAAAATTCTCTACAAGAAAGCTTAAAACATCGATACCCATTTTTGAGTTTTGAAAATTCTTATTTCAAATCGTCTATAGACTATAGTAGATCGGCTTGCTGATTTTTATTTTCTATGGTTCAATAAAACAAATGGAGATTTTTTTAATGAATGAATTTTTCTTAATTATTTGTCAGTTTTGTACTTTATTGACCAATTTTTCCAAGAAAATTGAGAGCTCTTACCTCAAACTTAGCATCAAATCCACTGTACCAATGGAATTTTTGATTGAATCTGTCCTTTGTCTCAAACAGATTAAAAACGAATGATTTGTCGCACTCAAAAAGTGACCTAGCACAAGTGCCTTATGATTAATTGTACAAAAAGGCCATTGATTTCAGACGGTAGATCTCAAGTAGCAGATTTGCGCTGTTTTTGCCTTGGTCCATAATTAAATTCATAAGTAATCTTTTTAAGTACAGTCCAATGTGTTTTTATTGTTCTGTTTTAACTTGCCAAGGTTTTCTAGCGATCTTGTAAAACTCTGATACATAGCTGTTTTTTGCACAAATTTTCGAATTTTGATTTTGCTCGACCACAAAATTTCATTTTTTTCAATTTACACTCGGGACAAAAGTATTTTTTTTAGATGTGCGAAATTTGTTTTTGAAATTTTGCGAAAATTAAAAAATTTCTAATTTGTCGCCAAAATCGTATATAAATACAAATGCAAAATCTAACATGTTGTATAAGTCTTCCTGGCATCACATTTGAATAAACAATAAAAATGTATGACTAAAACAGGAAACTCACGTTATTTCTCAGATTAAAAAACTGTTTTATGATGAAATTTTGATCCGAAAATTCGCGTGTACCAAAACGTTTTCAATCAAGAGAAAGCAAAATCAAAACAGGCAAATCCGCCCTAAATAACCAAACTTTAGAAAATCTAATCACAAGATAATTAAGACGGCCTTTGAAAAACCGGATTTTGAACATTACGATTTATAATAAATCTGTATTATCATAATAATGTTATCGTCAAAATTTCTACTGATCAAAAATTATCAGAGGTTTACTAACTTTAAAAACTTGGGAATGATAAATTTGAATTAAATGAACGTTGATAATAATCCGGAAAAGATGTATAGAATCCGATATCATTTTTCAAAAAAAAGAACGGTCAATTGCTCTGAAAAAAAAGATGTTTTTATAAGTGAATGATGATTATTTGCAAAAAAACTGAAGGTCGATAAACTATTGATATCAGTTCATCGACCTTTTGACCGAACAAAGTCTATGCTCAGCAACTACAAATAAATTTTTACTGTAGTAGATTTGAATACTTTCGAAAAAAGATAAAAAAAGTTTGAAGTAGTCAAGGGAATTTTGACTCTATAAGGACAGCTGTCTTGAAATCGGCTTATGAGCTTTAGCTTAAGGGGGTGGTCAGGGCGAGTTCTTTTAGAGAACTGTGGAGACACTGATTAGATTTAATAATAGAACAGTAATCCGTCTAATTTAAAAATACATGGTCAAAACTTAAAATCTGCTCAATACAATGTTTGTCCCCGTTATCGTCACTGTCAATTTACCACTTTTTTGTGCTGATTATGCATCATGGGTGTGATGTAACAAGTAAAATTATTTTGTATAAGTAAATATGCGTACTGAACTGTTTCTGATGAAAATTAATTAAAGAAATTTTGTTTCTTGAGAAAGTTATTTTATTGATTCGGAAGGAAATTTATTGTCGCTGCAAACCTTGTCAAATGGTATTAATAGTTTCACACCATGGAGCAAACATCGGCTCTTTTGTTGAAGACATCAAAAGGTTATTCAATTAACAATATTTACACGAAATTACTAAGGAAAAATATTGGGAAATTCAAATAGATTTTCTTTCAAAATTAAGGCTATTTATAGGATCCATTAAATGCGTGATTTCACTCTTCCTCAGAAACTGTAGTAAGCATACGAGTTGTTAAAACTTTCAAAATGCGAATTCACAGAGGTCGATTTACTATAGCCTCTGGTTTTTAGGTAATTTGGAGCAAAAAAATATTTTATTACTTCGTAAAAGTGCACCTGTTGCGTAACAAGGTGGATTAATTTTTTTTTCCAACAAGTCGTTTGAAAGTGTTTAAACGAACCTTTCTACATGTCACTTGAAAATCTGACGAAAATTGACGGAGGAGATCAATTTTTAAAAATTGACTGAAATAGCATATTTTTAGCGCTCAAGAGCATTCTAGGGCAAAATTTGCAAATTTATTCCAACATATTATTGACATTTTAGTTTTACCACAGGTGTAAGAATTAAATTAAATTTCACTTAATATTGAAGGAGAAGATCAATTTAGAAAAATCGTCATTTCCTTAACCTTTCATACTCTATAGCGCCACTCCAACATTATAAAAATTGTTTACGGTTGTCAATTATGACGAGGAATTGTTTGAGCTTTCCAAAACCGTAAACTATGTAACTCTATCATCTCTAGTTTTTCAACAATTAAGTTTCAACGTCAAAAATGACAAAAAATTCTAACCCTGGCCACCCCTTAAGTTATTTAACTCTCTAACACACATAAAAGGTATTTGATATTTAATGTGAAAGCCGGTTAAATTAACTTCAATTTTTATTGTGAACCCTTGGAAGCTCTGCACCACTTAAGTGGCTATCAAAAATTCAAATCCGCTGAAATCGGATAAAAAAAGTCTTTGAAATTTATGAATTAAATCCAACATAGAGTTTGCCACGAGGAATTAAAAAATGACAGTTAAAATTTTCTAGGACTACTCGTTCGAAAATTATTTTATCTTACTTTTTATGACAATTTCTCTCAAAAAATCTAAAATGCGTGCTGCTCAAACATGATGAACGATAGATAAAATCTGAGGAACTGAGTTTTTAGGAAAGTCTTTTGAGCATCTTTTAAAAAAATAAAAAATAAATTTCCATCATCAGCATTTTTTTTCGTGAGTGATTTTATAATTTTTTAAGACAATTCGAAAAACAATATGCTTCGATTTTTTCGAAAGTAAGTTCAAATAAAAGCTACGGAAACACTGATCAAAAAGTTGGCTTACGTCAAGATAATATTTTGAAGTTTTAGTAGTTTAATTGAAGCAAAAAAAAATTGAAGCAAGCGTCATTTTTGTACCTCAGTTTGAACAAAATATTAAGAAAAAATCTCTATCTCTCATAGAATAAAAAAATAATTCGAGGTCCTTGTCTGTTTCAAAAAAAAATTTGACAGAATGAGGAAGACGTCAAGATTTTCACTCATTTATATCTGTGATTTGAACGCCCACTAACTGTTAAAAACAGAGCAAAAAACGAAAATCTGCTGAAACAAATCAAACAGATGCTTGATTATTTTCGTATTCCGCTGTGCGATGATCAGCAGGCCCCTTTCTGTGTGTTTCAGCTTGTGCTAAAGAGCTCGGAATTTTTATTTGTTCTAAAGATACATTTTGTTCATTCTCAAGAAAATAATTTTTAACAGAGTTCAATTTTTTTGGCGTTTTTTGATCAATCGCGCTGGAAATCGTCTATTTAAAAAAAACGGGAAGGTAATTCAAAAATCTAAAATAAAAATTGTGAAGGACAAGGTCTGAATTAGTGAGAATAAAGAAAGGAATGTTTTTGAAAATCTTCATGCTTTCCATGGAAAGTAAGTGATCAAACCCCAACCTTTTCTGCTCCGTTTTGATCGTTTTTTAATACAATTTTTTAAATCTGATTAATTATCTCATTTATTGGGGTCTTCTTTTCGAAAATTCACGGCTTTTTATAAAATGTAGTTTTCCCGTAGTGAGCGCTCAAAGTCGTACCACTTAAGGGGGTTCTATAGGCAAAATGGACTTTTTGAATTGCTTATTTCTCTCGGCATAGACATAGGAAGTGAATAAAACATT
>SCLH01001482.1:87487-107577 GCA_004367855.1 Oikopleura vanhoeffeni
TTCAATAAGGCATAATTATAATTCTTCTCAAATACCACTAATAATGCAACCGAGATACTATTTTTCTGTTTCTTGTGTGAGGATTTCTACCTTCCACAATGTTGTATTTTGTATGAGTTTGGAAACTCATTCGATCAAACAATATGCAATTCAGCTTAAAAAAACCCAAGGTTTCATATGTCCTCATTTTGCCGTTAGCGGCTCTCGTGGTCACTTTGGAACATTTAAGTGTTATTTCACTTGCGCTGAAAAATTTAGTCATAGAGGACGCAACAAAAATAGTTCCAGCAGAATCTGTTCCCATTTTCTCTCTAGAAGCTGTTGCTGGTAACTTTTGGTCTTTTAAGATTGTCATTTTTGCCATCCTGATACAACTTGCACAATGAAATTTAGTGGCAGCTACTAATCTTTGTTTGTTAAAAGAATTTTTTCTTTTGTTAACTTTTTTTTGTAAAAATTGTTTTTGTTACAAATGTTTTTTGTAAAAATCTGTTTTTTTGGTGAGAAAGTTTGTTGAAATGTTTTGTATAGCTTATTGTTTTGGTTACAAATGTTTCCTCTTTTGATATTGATATACACCTAGCATTGACTGACCTTTATCCAAGAAAACATCCCCTATTTTATCTCATGATGTTAATTTAAACTCAATCTTTGCGATTGTATACCGAAAGTTTACTTTTTGTTTGCATAATACATTATGAGATTTTATGTTTTTTTTGTTAAAAAATGTTTTTTTGTTATAAAATGTTTTGTTTTGTTAAAAAATGTTTGTTTTGTTAAAAAGTGTTTTATTTTGTTAAACAATCTTTTTTTTTGTTATTAAATGGTTTTTTTGTTAATAAATGGTGTTTTTGTTAAAAAATGCATTTTTTTCTGTTAAAAAATGTTTTGTTAAAAAAATTTTTCTTGAAAAACTTTTTTGTTAAAAAACCCCCTGCCTATCAAAAGATCTTGCTAGTCATGGTCTCGAATTTTCCCAAAAAATTGATTTTATGATAAAATGACAATTTTCGTCATTTTCCATCCCTAAAATAGCCATTCCTAAATAAATTTTGCATTATAAAAATGTTTCTAGCGATAGTTTCACTCTGGCAATTCTTTTCCAGGGTCAAAAATCATTTTTGAGCATTTTTTAACCAATGTAGAAAAACCAAAATTTAAAAAAAAATATGTCAAAAAAATTTCCTAAAAATTTATTACAGAATGGCTATCTTCGATTTTTTCCAATGTCACACTCAAAACTTTCATAAGATTTTTTTTCAGAATTATTTGATTAATTACACTCGGTTTAACCCGAAGCTCAAAATTTATTTATTCGGCAGAGGCTCCCGGATCACTTAAGTGGTCTAACTTTGGGAGCTAATTACAGAAAAACTACATTCTAGAAAAAGCTGTGAATAGTCTCATTTTTGAGAATAAGGTCCAAAAAAATAAGACAATTAATCAGAGTTAAAATTTTTAAACAAAAACGGTTAAACCGAGCAGCAAAGATTGGGGTTTGATCACTTACTTTTCATTAAAAACATGAAGATTTTCAAAAACATTTCGTTCTCTATTCTCACTGATTCAGACCTTGGCTTTCACATTTTTTTTTAGATTTTTAATTTATTTTTCCGTTTTCTTACAAATAGATGATTTGCAGCGCACTTGATCAAAAAACGCACTCTGTCAAAAATTATTTTTTGAGAATGAGCAAAATGTATCTTTAGTTCAAATAAAAATTCCGAGCTCTTTAGCACAAGCTGGATGTCCCCACAGAAGCTATCGAGCCTGTTGGCTAATCGCTCAGTGGGATATGAAGACAATCAAGCATCTGTTTGATTTTTTTAGACATTTTTTAAAAAATTGAAAAATCACTCACGAAAAAATAAAAGAAGTTCGGATTCGTGAAATTTTTTTTTCATTTTTTGAAAAAATGCTCAGAAGACTTTACCAAAAACTCAGTTCCTCAGTTTTATCTATCGGTTATCAAGTTTGGGCAGCACGCGTTTTAGATTTTTTGAAGAGAAATTGCCAAAAAAAGTAAGATAAAATAACTTTTGAACGAGTAGTCCCGGAAAGTTCTAACTGCCATTTTTGAATTTTTTGTGGCAAACCTTATGTTGGATTCAATTTGCTAATTTCCAAGACTCTCCTTTCATCCGATTTCAGCGGGTTTAATTTTTTCGAGTCACTTTAAGTGGTGCGGAGCTTCTAAGGGTAAGCATTTGATATTTATAACGGGTCCTCCTTGAACATATTAGCTAGTTTTTTAGCCAAAATTTTTATATAAGTCCTTAGATAGCTCAAACTGAGCACCACTATTCGGAGATAAATAAATTTAAAAATATGGTCCGAATCAGACCATTGTTTTCAATTTTTAAAACAAAAACTGATAAATAAAGAATTTCAGTATGCTCTTAAAAAATTCATAAAATAGTCCGATTCGGACCAATTATGTTTTATTTTATTATTTACTTAATATTATTGCTCAGTTTCAGCTATCTAAGAACGTAATCGGATGAGTCGTTTTCAAAAGCCGAATTATATAAAAATTTTGGCTCAAAAACTAGCTAAAGGAAGTGGGTGACGATATCCCAAGGTTCTCAGAGAGAATTTTTTATTAACCTGCTTTGTAGAAAATTTTCCACCGAGTTTTTTGACTTAAAATATTTTTTTTTGATTTAAGATTTTTCAAAAAAAAACGGTTTTTTGGGAGTCTGAAATTAAAGATGAAACTGCATAAAAAGGGCAAATAAAAACGCACTCACGCGTATATTCTATGGTTGATTTGGTCAATAATTTTTCAGTTATGTTAACGGGTCGAAAATGAGTTTAAAGTAGCTTCCGTAATCGAGTTTGTCTTCTGAGAGTTAATACGCGCGTACCGAAAAAACTCAATAATCTGCGACCTTTGACTCGTTTCGCCCATTAAAAAAACTGGCATATAAAAGAATAGAATTATTGACTTGAATTATATAACTCGGAACAGACAGACGGTAACGGAGAATTATCGGACATATATTCAATACTGACTGAAATACTGCGAATGGCAGAATCGACCCAAAAGTAACATAGAATTATCATTTTATTCTTTTGACTTATAAGCTCATTTTCACTGGTTTACAGTTATCCTCAAAGTTAACACATATAATATAAATTTATCTGCTACCAAGCCCACTGGTAGTATATATATTTGTTAATTTCAACAAAATCAGACCTTCATCAAAAATCAGGTCCTTCATCAAAATCAGATCCTTCATCAAAAAAGACAATTTTGTGATTTATGAGGCCAAATATCATGCCAAAATACTACGCATTGTAGGATTCAATAGTTAAATATAATATAATATTTGAACCAGGGGTCGGCACAATTGGATCGGATCGGAAAAATCGATCCGATCCTTTTTTTGGAGAGTCCAACGATCCGATCCAAATTTTTCGGCGAGTCCACCGATCCGATCTAAAATTTTGAAACAATAATCTCACATCCTAAAATATAATTGAAGATCACTGATTGCTCGACCAATCAGGAAAGATCTTAAAAATAGAGGGATGTTATGTCTTAAAAAGCTCCTCCATGAGTTTTTAAGATAATAAAATTATTTTTAGATTTTATTTGGCACAAAATGAAAATAAAATTGTGATCATTTTTTGCTTGATCCTCAATTCATGAGTGGGCGTTGATTATTACGCTGTTTTTTTTTAAGTTTTCAAGTGCAGTTTCTGAAAAAATTAGTATGAGAAAATTATCTATTTTTTTAAATGTGTAGAATAGCTCTTCAGGTTTTTAGCAATACCACTCAAATTATCTAACCTACGCTCAGAAAATGACATTTAGTAGGCCTCTCAAAAATCACTCAAAAAGCCTACTCCTTATTCATTTCACAAACGATTTAAATCTGATTTGGAATGCGGGCTTAATATATCAATACGGAAGCACTCTAAGGCCGTTTTTATTTAATTTATGCCCCTAGTGGTGAAAAACAGCCAATTGAGAGCATTTTGGGAGGCTTACTAAAAAGCCTACTTCTCCTACACTTTTCATGCTAATTTTGTAATTCATGCTTCAAATGAATAAAAAAAACCTAGCTCTACGGGCTCAAATCGTCTCTTTTTTTGAAATTTTGTCTTGGGGTCTCAAAAAATCTATCTGAATTTCCGATTTTCTCCAAAATTTTCGAAGTATTTTTGAGAAAAACGATGAAAAATTGAATTTAAACCTTTTGAGCTCTAAATATTTCCCTAACAACAAAAATAAAAGTTATAAAACATTTCTTAACCCTCGAAAATTATCTACAAAAAAGGTGTATCAAAAATTATTACATGTATACTTGAAGCTGAGATATCGACGCCCACTCCCTTAAAAGATGATATGTTAAACCAATTTGGATTGAGCTGAAAAAGTAAAAAATTCGAATATAGACTAGTGGGCTCAGTAAAAGATATATACCTTGCGTAGGTTTTCAAATTGTTTTCAAATCAGTTTTGAGTGTGATAAATTATGTTTTATTTTCCGTGTTATTTTTTATGAGTTGGACCATGGACAAAAAATATTTGAAATGTGGGAGGCTCGATTAAAATTTTATTCACAATGCATTTTTGTAAACATTATTTTGAATTTTAACTCCCACAGCCTGTGGGCCACAGGTACCGCAGTAAATTTCACATTAAGCCTTAATTACCGTAGTTCTGCATATTTTTTCCGAGGAATGGCGAAACACAACTAATAAAGCGCTTTATTGTCTAAGACAGCAAATTAAAAACGAAATATAAACGACGATCTATAAAAGACTGCAAATTTTATTAATTTCTAACCAAGTGCCTTTAGAAGCAGTACTTTTTGTTATTACCACTACTTATTGCGAAAAAAATAATTCTCGAGAGTACAAAATCATCTTTGTTGGTTTTTTCGTGATTCTGGTGTCTGTGAAAATTATTTATCAAAAATTCATGGAAGAGATAGATTTTTCGGAAGAGATGTGATTTCAACCATAGTATTTATACCAAATGCATCGAAAAAAACTAATATTTTTTTTGCTTTATTAATTGAAAAATGAGAATTACAAAAAAGTTTTGGTTGAAGTGAAATTGGGCAAGTTTTTTAATTAGCACTTTCGTTTTGCTCAACCGGGTGATTATAAAATTTTGGTCATTATCATTTTTCACAAATCAAGCGAAAAATGATATAAATTTTTTATGCAAAATTTGCTTTTTCGACTCTTAACCAGGCTGACCCTCAAATCAGCTCGACAAAGTCCTAAATTTACAACTGATCCGATCAAATCGGATCAGAAAAAGGTCTCGAAAAAGGTTACAATTTTAACCTGATCGGATCAAATCGGATCGGCAAAAACAGAGTCTATCGGATAGACTCTATCCGATCCGATCTGATCGAAATGATTCGATCCGATCTAATTTTGCCGACCCCTGGTTTTAAAATTAATCCAAACAAATTTTTGAAATTTGCTCTCATATTTATATCAGAGACATATTTTATGACAAACAAAAGGAAAAGGGAGAGCAAAGACAAAGAGAGTGAATGAAACGAAGAAAAAACAGAGGAGGCTTCTCCATTAGTTACTCTGTGGATTTTGAATACGATAAGACTTTTTTGAAATAGATAGTCTCAGATTTCTTTCATTTTGTGCTCAGTGTGTTCATCGTAGGCGAAAACCAATNTTCTTTAAAAATTCACCACAAGGTTGCTGGAGGCTTTGAAAGTTCAAAAATTCGACAAGCTGCTACTGTTTTCAGAATCCTTGTAGGTATCCCTAGGATATATCCTCTCAAAATTTTGAAATTCGACCCCAGGGTCTCACAGGAAGTGTAAGTTCAAATTTCGAGGGTACTAAATTTTGGACGTGGAAAATGTCTCAATTTGACCAAAAATTTCACCATATAGCAAATCCTCACCAGAGATCACGAAAATGATCCTTAAAGTTGAAAAAAAGTTGAAAAAACTGTCCACAAGTGACTCAAAAAAGCGATTTCAGTTTTCATCATACTATATTATATATACGATGAAGTCTAGCTGAAGTTCAGCTGCTGAACGATCCTCGATATATAAAATTAAAGCTTCACTTTTCCCTTATCAGCAGTTTGATCATTTTGAATTCTGAAATTAGCGTCGCCTACCCCTTTAAGACCCATTTTATTATTTGAGACCTTTTCGACGTCCAAAATTTGATACCCTCGAAATTTGAACTTACACCTACTGTGAGACCTTGCGGTTCTGAAAACACTTACAACTTGTCAAATTATAAGCACGCGTAGGCGCTAGCTTGATATCATTTTTTTAAGTGATTTTTTGGTGATTTATCGATTTTGCTCTCTTTTGTCACTTGTGGACAGTTTTTCAACTTTAAGGGTCATTTTCGTGATCTCTGGTGACGATTTGCCATGTGGTGAAATTTTTGGTCGAATTGAGACATTTTCGACGTCCAAAATTTGATACCCTCGAAATTTGAACTTACACCTCCTGTGAGAAATTTTCTCAAAATTTTGAGAGAATATTTCCTAGGGAAACCTACAAGGATTCTGAAAACACTAACAGTTCGTCGAATTATAATCACGCGTAGATTTTTTTTTCGCACCTTTTTTTTTATTTTCTGAACTTTTAAAGCCTCCAGCCACCTTGTGGTGAATTTTTAAAGAATTTTTTTATTCTCAAAATTGGTTTTCGCCTACGATGAACACACTGAGCACAAAATGAAAGAAATCTGAGACTATCGATTTCAAAAACGTCTTATCGTATTCAAAATCCACCAAGGTTCTTTAAAAAATAGAACAAAAACAGTTTAATTGATGGCTTTTGTGAATAATTGCTACATGAATCACGACCCCGAATGCGGACCTCAAGCTCGATTCAAATATTGCTAAATTTGGCGAGAATCATGCAGTCAGCTTATTGTTTAAAAAAGAATATGTTAAAGCATAACAGAGTTAACTTCAGCCAATCATATCAACGCATTTCACATTATTTGAATCGGACTTGTGGTCGGCATTCGGGATAGAGTTCTTTACCGAGTTTATGAAAGATAACAACAAATACAAAAATACAGACGTCATGAGCAGGGGCAGGCACATTTGAAAACAATTTTGGATCGGATCGGTAGGCTCGGAAAAAAATGAATCGGATCTGGATCGGATCGGTAGACTCGCTAAAAAATTGAATAGGGATCGGATCGGAACGGCTCGCACAAGATATTCGCATTTAGATCCGTATCCGATCGGGAAACCGATGCTGATCCCGACTCACAATCCACCGATCCGATTCCGATACCATTGTGCCAACCTCTGTCATGAGATAATATAAGTTAACATTTTTTATCTCCTAATTGTTCTTAGTGTAGAAGTCTGAAAACAGTCTTATTTTTCCTCCTCATTTGCCGGCCAAAAACGCAATGAATGTATCACATGATGCTCCCGTCGCCTTTTTCAGTAGGTGACGCAGAAAAGGGATCGATCGAAATGTTCTTCTTCATCTTTGCTTATTTTTTGACAACTGAGCGAAAGGGGCAACTTAAATTGAAATAGAAATAGCATAGCAATAGAGCTTTTATAATTTGATAGAGAAAATTTAACATAATTTTGAAAAAATGTTTGAAAAACTAGAAGCACTGAGGAAGCGCTGTGTAAGGTAAAAAATTGGTTTAAAAATGATAATGCTGTTAAAAAAATATCGTCATCTGTGAATGACAGCAAAATAACGTTATGTATATAAAAACTTTATAGACCGGGTCTATCAGACCCTAAAATCAGACCATTTGTCAATCGACACAAGCGCTTTTCGAAATTGCATTATTATTCTGCCATAGTTTAATAAAATATTCATGTAAATTTTTCGTTGAAACTTGCTTTTTTAATTTCGTTTTATATAAGATGAAAGCCCAGGCAATGTTGTTCAACATTATTACTCGGAATCAAAAAAATTCTCAAAAATAAATTAAGAATAAATTAGTTCGAAAATTATTAAAAAAAAACTTTTGCTAAATCGATGTAAATTACAGTATGAAACTTACAGTTATGAAAAACTTTCTCATTTAAAGTAACGCTTGTCCAGTTGAAGTAACGATATTTTCCTACATCTGTTATTGGAATACTTACCAACCAAAAAAGACTGTCTGAGTAAGAAAAAATTTCCAGTTAGAGAAGCTGTTCCAGTTGAAAACGTTTCCTATATTTTTCTGATAATTTTATCAAAATTTTAGCTTAGATCGTTTTTTAAAGGCACCAGTGGTGCCGCACCACCCCTACCGATGACGATTACGGGGAAACCATAAGTGATATCGAGAAACGGTTTTTTATTCAACTGTCAGTAAAAACTTTAATTGAGGAAATTTTATTAAGTTGATTTAGCATCCGGTTTCATATAAACCGGAATGTAATATTTCGGTAAGTTCGAATCTCGATGGCCCAACAATTTTCGTCTTAAAATCAGCCGGAATTTCCGGCCCGGAAAGTTAAATTTTAATGTTTATCCATTCTTATATCACGAATCGTGATTCACGATTGTCTACACATTTACTGCTTGAACTATATTTTTGATGAATTCCTGGAAGAAAAAAAAGAGTTTCGTTTTTTACCTCAAATTTTATACTGAAAATACATATATCCTTTTAACACATTAAAGTGAATCTAGGAATATGCGGGTTGAGGAGTGTTACGAGTGGCCCCATGAGTGGCCCTCCCAGGAGTGGCCCTCCTAACACTTCTTAACCCGCACATTCCTAAATTCACATTAATGTGTTAAAGGGATATACTATATAATATATACCCGGTTATCAGTAAACCAGTAGACCACAAAAAAGAAGAAATTTCTCCATTGAGCTTTTTTAGTTGGCAGTTGAATGACAAAACCTTTTTTCTCGATATCGCATATGGTTTTCCCGTAATCGTCATCGGTAAGGGTGCCTTTGAAAAAACTAACTAAAGTGCTCCAGTCAGAGAAATTATTTCACTTAGAGGTGTCCCCGACGGACTCCCCGAGAATGCGCTCCGTAAGAAAGGCTAGACTGTACATCAAATGAGTGCCTGGTCCAATGTATCCGGCTGAAATGTAATACCGCATTAATAATCCCGCATTATAATAATAAATTATTCAAAAAATACACTATGTACTCTTTGTATCAATAATTTGCCCAGTGGATCGATTTCAGTGTCTCGCATGTATTTTATATCAACTAACTTTTCGTCACTTTTACACTCAATTCTCTGGGGAGTTATTAATTCTGTGGCTCAAATTAGCTACTGAGTAAGGCAAAAGTAATGCCGGTTTGATTCATCTAAGAAAACTAGCGAATCAGTAAACTGGTTTGTTAATGCAAGCAGCAATAGGATTAGGTAAAAAATCTATATTTTTATTTTAATCCAGTAGCCGATGATGATTATTTTGGCTTTGTCGTCTGTCGGATCCCATTCAGTTTCAAACTAAATTAAAACATAAATTTCTGCAAAGACCGGTCGGCAGACAAAAAATTAAATTTATTAGATCGGGTCCGTACGGAAAAATCGATCCGATCCAATATGATCTCTAATCTAAGTTAGAAACGGCAAAAGTTCTTTTTCGCTCAACAATTATTTAAATATATCCTAAATAGACCTTTTTGTGATCGTGTGAGTAACTAAACTAGACTATACAGTATAGTCTATACTAGACTTACACTCCAGAAAATAAATGAAGCTTAAGTTGATTGAATTATTAATTAATAAAATGAATTCAGAACTAACTTGTAAAATAAATCGTAAATAATTCGAAAATAGTAATATTTTTATAGTTATTCGATTTCATTGTTAGTAATGAAAAGCAGTATCCCACCGAATTACGCCTCTAATAAGTTTTACTATTAATTAATTAACAAATCAGCTGCAAATCCTGCTATTTTACTTTTAATTCTCGGCGCTTATTAGGACATATTTTCATTGTTATGCGGGAAATCAGAAAAATTAACGATCAGCGGTATTTTTATTATTTAAAGCTAAGTTAAAATTATAATATTAAACAGATTCAAATACCGAAAAAAGAAAAAAACTTTAAGTAATGATAGTTGATATTAGAATAAAGTGTTTGTGAATTAAATATATTAAAATTGTAGCCTTTGAGAAAATATGACATGACACATTTTTTTTATTGTCAGCTACTGCTCAAAAATGAAAAACTTTTTTGAAATTGCCTATGTTTAACCCATGTGAGCACAGAGCCACAATTGTGGCTCAAGCATACCTAAAATGATTCAAAAAAGGCAAAAAACGGGATCGTGTCATCTTTTCTTTCAAACACATTATAAATAATTTTGATTCGGTTCCCAAAAAAAATTGAAATTTTTTTCGAATGTTTGGTTCCAGAATTACGGGGTGTTGATTTATTAGGAATTTTCGCCTATGTTTCACTTCCTGAAAAATTATTTCGGAACTAGACATAAAATACAAATGTGAGATTAGCCAGTTTTTAGAAAAGTGATTTTTGCATGCATAACAGTTACAATAAAAATTTATTGGTATCTATGGGCGGATATTTTTTTCGGAAGTGAAATTTCTAAATTTTCAATTTCAAGTACCGCATGAAAAAATTAAATTATTGTAAAAGTGAATTTAAGCAATCAAAAATTGTCAACAGTTGTACTACATAATGTAGTCTATATTATCATTTTTACTTGAAAATAATAGAAAAAAGTGTAATAATCAGCTTTTATCGAGAAAATTAAACATTTTTTATCAAAAATCATAATTTTTCCATCCAAATTTTTGACTAATTTATAAATTACTTTTGATTCATGAGATATAAATCAAAGCGGACAAAACTTTGACGTAGGCCAGATACTTGTGCATCGTTTCCAACAGAAATGTAACTTGTTAAGACAACTGTGACCGTGTATCACATGATATGGTATACCTTGCTTTTCTCACTTTATTTTCTAAAACTAAAAATTCTTGAATATAAAATGTCGGATGCCAAAATATCACCTTTCAACTTCCTTATGCAGAAAATATTGAAATCCCAACTGCCTTAAGCTTTCTGTAAACAACATTCAAAGTAGATGAAGCCACAATATGTAGGCTCTGGTGCCTTGGCGGAACTTTCTTCTATACGTGCTCACAAGGGTTAATTGAAGGGGGATTGAAGGGTGCTTACATTTCTTTTGCTGGTGCGAATGTAGCTACAGTATGTAGCCACTTTTTCAAAAAAAAAAAAAAAACATAAATTATCAGAATCTCACAGCATATAGAATGTTGCTAGACACCCCGGGTATTACAGGCTGATGTACGTTTCTATCTGTTTTATATTAAAGTGCGAAACCTTGAAAGTATCATGCATGCAGAATAAAACAACATATACTTAAGAGTGTTGACAGACTTCTGGACAGTTGTACGAAGCTATTTTGGATAAACTAGCGAAGCTGATATCCAAAACTTTTGCATCTTAAAGAAAACTCTTCACGGTGTTTGTAATTTAACAGTAATCTAATACAATCCCACCTAGCGCCTACCTACGCTCGCTTTTAAAAAGCCTCCTAAAAATACTCAATACGCCTTTTCTCCTTCAATTTTCACACCCATTTTTATTATTTTTTTTGTGTCAGGCTCCAAGAGAACCCTACACCATATGCAAAAGCGCTTTTTCCTCGAATTTTTCTTTTTCGGCCGAAAAACGAAAACTAAAATTAATTTGATTAATTTATGATTTAATTGAAAGTGCGCTAATTTTTTTTTTGACGCTACCAGTAAATTGCACAAATCCTTAAAAGTTGTTTGAAATTACGAAAAAAATTATTTTGAAGCATTTTTGTAAAAATTTTTTTTGGTTTCTAAATTTTGTCAAAATTCAAAAATAAAAATGAAAATTTGACATGGCCCCCAAGACCATAAAAATTTCAAAAAAAACCTTTTAATGCATTGTCAAACAAGGCCTGTGCTTTCACGATGCAGTATGGAGACAAAACTGACTTTAAACGGTGGAGGAGATAGCTTTTGCCTGAGCTCCCAAACTGACCAATTCAAAAATTTTACTTTTTGTTTTTTCGTTTTTTTTGCCAAAAACAAAATTCCGAGTAAATGACAAATTGTCATTGACAATATGCATTATGTGTGAAGCTTCTTTGAAGCCTGACAAAAAAAATAATGAAAAATGGTAAAAATTGACGGAAAAATGCGTATTTAGCGACTTTTTAGGAGGCTTTTTAAAAAAGCGTAGGTGTCGGCGTAGTGGGATTGTATCAAATTACTGTTAAATCACAATTCACCCTGAAGAGTTGTTCTTTAAGATGCGCCAAGTTTTTGGGATATCAGCTTGCTTAGTTTATCAAAATAGCTTCGTAAAACTGTAAAATCAGCGACAACCACATCTTTAACTAACGGTTACAGACATAACCAGAACGTTAGTTTTTACAGCTCGCGGCTAAATACAGCTTTCAGTGTATTTACAAATAAAATTAAATTTCTCTTAGATTCATTGTTTAGGCTTTTTCGAACTGGTTTCTGGCCCATTTTTTTTTACTTATTCACATAACGTTATATGAAAATACATGTAAATTTCGAAATTTTGTGATAAAAATAAATGCAGGGCTGGTTAATATGGAAAATATTTTTTTTGAATAATTTTTCTGTGTTTTATTTTTGAAGTTTCTGTCGGAATTTTTGTCTGCAAATCCCACCTAGATCTCTCGCTATCAGTAATATAGGGGGTGCGGCGCATCATTCCAGAGTTATGGATACATCAATAGGCTTCAAACCAAATTATTTTTCTTTCTCTCATCAAATACTGTCACAAATTGTAATTCTTGGATAACTTTTCATGAAAAATTCGATTTTAGTACCTTTTCGTATTTAAATATTTTACCAAATTAGAAGTTCCGTTATTACACAAAAACAAGTGAAGTAATTAGTGTATACAACTGTGAGTATACATTATGAGTCCTTGAAAAAGCCCTTCCAGCTTATACACCCCTTAAAAATTGCAATTTCACAAACAGTTCTCATTTTGTGCAGTACCTGACAATTAAAAAAAAAGTATTGTACTCGAAAGAATTCATTGTTCAGAGGCTACAATTTGAACAATTAAACAAATGTTCAGCAAAATATTTGCCATTCCTACCTAACTCTAATCAGCTTAAAAGTCCAAATTTGAACCTTATCAAATCAAATTGGATCGAAAACCACCGAGCCGATCCGATTATTTGATCTAAATGAGTTGATTTTTCATAGATCACAATTTACCACGGATCTCATATTTATTTACATCATTTTAAACGTAAAATGAGGAGATTTATGACCAAAACATTATGTCAGACATGTTGGGAAAATAATTTATTTTCAGATTAAAATAAATCATTATTTATCCTTTATCACCTTTGGTTAGAAAATGCTGTTTTCTAGCTAGCTTAATATACGAGAAAAATCTCCCGACAGCATTTTTAACCAAAATGTGATTAAGGGATATAAGATTTATGTACCAAATATTTCAAAAATTTCGAAGATTTTTTTGTTTCAGAATTTTTTTTTATTATGTCCTTAGAACTGTATTAACAATCTGTGCTAAAATTTCTAATAAATTTATAACTAAAAATATTATTTTAAACCCGATTTCTGACCATTAGATGGTTATATTAAAGACTGTATATCAAACAGACCAATATTTCAATATATTGTTCAAAATAACTTCTGATGAAATTTAAAAGCCACCAATTTTTTTTAAGGAAAAAAGATAATAACAAAATTGCAGGGTGGCGGCGAGAGTCAATGTCACTGAAAAACTTCTAAATACTTTTGATTTAACATCACTTGGTGTTGGTTCCTGAATGGAACTGGAAGTATGTTGTCGCAGGATTGATTAGGGTATCAAAACGACAAAAATTAAAATTATATCGCTGGTCCAATATCTGAATATGCGAATATCGCCGAAGAAAACCTACGACGCAATTTCAAAGATTTTAGCTAAATTCTAGTGGCAATATCGCCGATGAGCCAATATCGCCGAATTTCCGTGAGCGTTCATTACTTCGAGTATTGCAATATTAAATTTTTCCGAAATCTACTATGTACCTTTTGAAATTTTTATTTGATCGATTTGGTGGAGTACGTACTTCTACTACAATTTTGGTATTTTAACTTCATTTGAACTTATTGTCAAACTTCTAATAAATTAAAAACTCTCGATTATGACGTCATTTGAACGCCCACTTTTTTAATTTTTGAACGAAATAAACAGAGAGTTCCCAAATTTCACAAAGATCGAAAAAACTTTATTTTCAACTCCAAGGCGTAAAAATGTTTCTCATGTTAACGAATCTTCTTCTGATGGTAAAATTACTATTGTCTCAAAATTAAAAATGCCCATGAGAAACTACTTTTTTGAACCAAAAATCGTCGGCTACCCTATCGTTGGCCGCTTAAGGGTGGTCGTCGCATTTTAAGGGGGTTTTCGATAGCCAATTGTCGCCAGTACAAATCGTTGGACCAACTTTTTTCTCTCTTTGATATATTCAACAAAAATTTGCATCCTAAAAAAGAAATCCAAATTAACGGATGGCTGTCCAATTCAGAAACGTGCTTACAAAAGTGACGGAACTATTTTTTTCAAAATGTATCTCCTCCCTGAGTTTTTAAGTTCAACAATGATTCATGTTTTAAATTAACCGGACAGAACGTGAGCAACCGTCAAGGTAAGTTTTTGAAAAAATCTTTGATTTGGCTTCAGAATCACACAAAAACTGTATTTTGCTCTAGTTATCATAGGGTCAAATACTGTTTTGGTGATTCTGAAGCCAAATCAAAGAATTTTTTTAAAAACTCAGCTTGGCCGGTCTGCTCACGTTCTGTCCAGTTAATTTAAAACATGAATCATTGTTGACTTTGAAAACTCAGGAGGAGATACATTTTGAAAATTTCTTTTGTCAAAATGTATCTCTCTCTGAGTTTTTCCAGGTTTAACAATGATCATGTTTTAATTAACCGGACAGAACGTGAGCAGACCGCCAAGCTAAGTTTTTGGAAAAATTCTTTGATTTGGCTTCAGAATCACAAAAACAGTATTTTGACCCTATGTTAACTAGAGCAAAATACAGTTTTTGTGTTCTGAAGCCAAATCAAAGAATTTTTCCAAAAACTCACGCGTTAATTAAAACATGAATCATTGTGAACCTTGAAAACTTAGGGAGATACATTTGAAAAAAATCCCGTCACTTTTGTAAGCACGTTTCTGATTGACGAGCCATTCGTTAATTTGGATTTTTTAGGATGCAAGATTTTTCTTTAATATATCAAGAGAGGTAAAAGTTGGCCAACGATTTGTACTTGTGCGACAATTGGCTATCGAAAACCCTTAAAATGCGACGACCACCTCTTACGGGAGTGTTGGTGTAAAATATAGCTAACTAATCATTTGAATATGCATATGTCAATTCAAACCATGAGGATAGCTGATAAGAAAAATTAATTTTTTATTGTAATTTCATGACCGAGAGCAATTTTTAAATACATGTATGCTAAATTGACGTGGTTTTCACTCTCAATACTTCTAAAATTTCGCATTTTCAAGATATTTCAAAAAACAAATTTCAATGATTGTGCCAAAACCACTAAACTTCTTGGGATCTGACCCCGGGGGTCAACTGGATACAACTCCTAAAATCCTAAAATTACATCACATTTGTATGCAGCATCTCTGGTGGAGAACAAAAATCGAGCATTCATAAACAAGCACCAAATTACATCGACGGCAACAATTAAACTACTTTTTTGTGTTCAATCAACGTGACGAGTAGGGAGACCAAATATATACATATATCGCAAATAATAAAAGCACTTCAAATTGCTTGCATATTCAAACAATTAGCCCAAAACCCCTAAAATTCAGAATCTTAAGTTCTTAAACAAAACAGAGAAATTCTCTACAAATAGGTCAATCAAAAAAGCTGGTTTTATGAGGCCTCAGGGGCTATAACAAATGCTCCGAATGACCCGGAGTGATAACAAAGTGCACTACCGACCAATATCAAAATTTTTTTTGAAATTTACGCGTTTTTCGAAGTATTTTTTCATAAAATGAGTCAGAAATAACGTTTGCTTAATTTAACCACTGAAACTTCAAAATGTCGACTTGACGTACAGCCAACTTTCTGTCAGTGTTTCCAGTAGCTTTCTTCTGAGCCCTATTAAAAAAAATCGAAGCACTTTTTTTTCAAAAATTTTCTCGTGGTCCTTAAAAATCATATTCGAGTTTAAGGTCGAAATCTCAAAAACGGCTCGATTTATTGTTGTATTTGTATAAGCTAGTTAGAAAAATAATGAATGAATTTTATAACTTTCTAGGAGGAGGAGTTTTTCCGACAGATAATGCCAAAAACGGTGTGCATTTTTTGTGGCTACGTACAATCTAGAAAAACTAGAGCGAAATAGAAAAGTGTCGATTTATTTTTCACCTAGCACTTTAACAAGTTATGTAAATTTCAGCCATGTTTCAAAATAAACCTAGGAGGAGACGATATTACCATTTGGTTGGGTCCTCTGTGTTCCCTTATGTGTGGGGGAGTGAGCATACAAAAAAGTTTTGCCACAGTCACATCTTGACCAAGCTAAAGGCTAGTTCTACAAACTGGCGCCCTTGCTAATATTTCATCGAGAAAAAAATCAATATCCAGCGACCAAGTACTCCTTAACAGGTCACATTGAAGTTTTGTGAATCGTTTAGACACCTATTGAATAGATTGCTAAAGAGTTAGCAGGACTGGTGTAGTATTCTCCTTTTTGATTGCTGGTCTTGCATCTTTATTATCCGGAATATGTTATCTGAATTCGGGTGTGAGAGTTCCGAAAACCTCGGGGTCCGGCAATAACGTATAGAAAGGATTTATAAATTTTCCTTTCCTCGTCCGCATATTGAACTATATATTCAACCTTCTTAAAGTTTAACCTTAAAGTTTATTAGAGATAAATTTGAGATATTATCGAAAATCCCGCTAGAATTCTCTAGAATAGGTTGAAATTTATTAACTTCCAGTTTTGGTGATGGTTTTACTACAATTCACTAATGCATCAAAGTGAAGGCGGGAGGAATAACGTGACAAGAGAGAGCTAGAGCACGTAGTACACAGACGGAGACATGGCAGCAATCGACCTACATTGTGAAGTTTGCGCCCCGGAAATTTCCTCTAAGTAACACTACACGCGCCGCACACACACTGAGGACCACTCAAAATTAATGTTCCCTTCAGGAAGCCACGTGATTGAAACTTAAAGCAAAAAGGGGCAAAAAACATAAATTCTTCACCGGCTATTCGAATCTGAAAAAGAGTATCACAAGTTGTTATACTGCTCATCTCGAGAGTCAGAGTACAGCGACGATGCAGCAGATGTTATAGAGATACCTCGCCACTAAAAGCACAGATTGGGATTGGCAATGGTGCAAACCTGGAGGTCAAGAGAGCTCTGGCCTAACACGATGTGTAGAATAGCGTGGACGCTCTAAATAGATGGATATATACATCTTGGTCCGCAGACTGTGCACTTTTGTCACACCGCTCGAAACAGGCCGCGGTCGCGACTCCACGATAGATTGAGATATATTATATTGATATAAATCAAGAGAGAGCTACTAAGAAGAGAGAAATGCCGAATCCACACACTGAACGGCAGATGTCTCCCAAGTTAAGTAATAATTATATGCATTAACAAATCCTTGTAGTTTGTGACAGTCCGGACGAATTTTTTTTGCCTTTTTATCTGGTTGGAATTAATTATTAGGAATATTCTAATTGGAACAGCTCTGGGGCAATTCAGCTTTAGTCGTCAATGGGAATACAGGCATAAGAACGCACATAGTAGAGGCAAATATCAAACTGGTCATTGCAAATCTTGGTCAAATGCACATCCCATGGCAGGTGAACGACTTTCTTGCTCTTAAAGAATGCGTGTTTAAGGACACCTCCATCACACCCCGGAAAGATCAAGCAGAATGTGCAGCAGAGATCCACAGCGCGTACGCAGTGATTCGGGTGGCATAGAGCTAGGCTAACATCAGTGACTACTAATTGGGGCAAAGCTTACTCGCTTCGAGCGTGGTGCGTTACATGAGGAAGAGCAGAGTATCTATAGGCGCGGGCGAGGCAACATCGGCGGGCAACCCCACGTAGGGCTGCTAGATTACAGAGCAGGCAGCTGCGGCCCGAGCACGGGTCGCACTCAGAGGGTAGTACGAGAGTGAGTCATTTAGGTGAAATTTTTGGCGGCGGCTAAAAACTTTGATTCGCTTAATTAACGCTGGTAATATAATGGAATCTATTTACTATTTGTTTTTGAGATCCCACAGTAGGCATAGAATTCAATCAAGATGCATAATATAGATAACTTAAAAAGTTTAATCTCGCATAAATCATTTTTTAAAAAAAATTTTCCAGTATCTACTTCGTGAAGAAAATTAAAGGTTGCATAAAGTGAAGAACAAATAAACTTATTCGAGACGAAAAAATCTCCAAGTCGCCTTTCGCTGAAAATTCTGATATCATGTAGTCGTATTCCACGCAATGTTTTTCGTACAAGGTTTGGTCAGAAATCCTTAAAACCAAAGGAAAATATACACCTTTGAAACGGCTTGTCGTACGAAAATTCTTTGAAAATATAGAATTGCGCAAAACACATTCGAACACTAAAATCTGTTAACCCTTTCAGGCATAGAGCCATATAAGTGGTTTTATTTTTTTTTGAAAAAAACTGCGAAATGACATAATAGTTTGAAATCAAAGTTCAAGGTTCAAATCGTCCATAGATGTTTCGCGATTATTTTGAAATGCCATATCTAAAATTTTTTTTTGTGAGTCGTTCGAAATATATTTTATTCTAGCTTTTTTTCTTGACTTTCGCCAAAAAATCTTAAAACACCTGGTATTATGCAAGACGCGGGATGTCAAAATAATATTTTGAGCGAACGTCAGAATTTTAGGAAAATTTAATTATAAATCTTACCACAAATTTAAGTTTTTTGGTCAAGAAGGTCTCCTGGCTGACTTTTAATGATTTCTTTCTTCGAAGTAACATTCTAATCTACTCGAGCTATCAAAAAGAATAGTATAGCCCCAGCCATGGGGGAAAGATTTCAAGCCAATGGGGGGAAAAATTTCAGCCAATGGGGGCTCGACTCTGCCGGCATGTGTGAGATAGGGGCTCGCCCCGGGTGCAATCTGTCGCATCGTCGCGGAATACACGTCTGCAGTGGTAGTACACAAATGTTACTAACACGTACTGGACGTATCTTGTAAATCACAAATTTAAAAAAAATCTAGTTTTCCAAAGATCATCACTTTTCCAGGAGCAAATTGAAGTGGCTCCAACATTTTAATTGTCTAAATATATATTATATCAACAACTTTTAAAGGCCTATTCCTTTATCCAATCGACTCGACAACAATTATATTGCTACACTTCTACTTTTCTGCATAATATGATCAAGTCGAGCCATAAAAGTAGCGTCTGGTGCCTGAGGGGATATCAACTAACTCATTAAGAGTTTCATTAAGAGTTGAAGCCTTTTATTTCTTCGTCGTTTGACTCTGAAAAATGTAAAGTCTTATAATGGTTGTTGGTGGGAGATTGTTAAATTACGGACAAATATGCTAAAAACGTTTTTAGGGTGGCAGACGAGTTTGCATAATCCAGATATTCTTGCTATGCTTATCTGTATAAAATCATGGTTATCATAGTTGGGTGCAGCGGTTAAAGAATTCCTATGATCGCGTAACAAATTTGTGAATCTGGGCAACATATGGTCGTTTGGTACGGAAGTGAAAAAAAACAATTCGTGGGCATTTCTGTGAAAACATAGTATTCTTGGCGGAACAATTTTTTCGTTCATTCGCTATTAATTGACGGTACTTGTCTTCGCCGTAATTAAAGACAATTTAATGAATCAGTAGCGTTTGCATTTGCTAAAGAATAGATTTCTGCTAATTTAACCTTAAACCTAAATAAATATAGTTTACGTATAGGCTAACGCGAATAGCCTTTACCGTATAAGCAGAAAAATTCTCTTCCCTAGTTAGTGCATTTTCCCAAAATAAGGTGTCTTTAGATTATGATTTGAGAAAAATCGGCAAAAAGTGAAAATGGAATAACGTTTTGAA
>SCLH01001482.1:107598-142369 GCA_004367855.1 Oikopleura vanhoeffeni
GAAAACAGTGATTTATCAAGGAGCTAAAAGTGGCACTTACGTTTGAAATACTTTTTATTAAAAATTATACGAGTGGAAAAAGGTTTCCCATGAAGAAAAAAAAAGTTGAAAAATATCGAAGATAAATATCGAAGGACTAATGCCTATGCCTGGAATTTGTTCCCATATCTCTGTGATTTTTTTTTGGCTTTTTAATGCCCCCTGGAAAAATGCCAGGCATAGCATAAACCGACATTAAATATACTGTTATAGAAGAAGGTGCCAAATAAAAAACAATTCATGGCCTACCGATTTGTTCTGAAATTTCGGGGATTTTACACAAATGTGGGGAAAAATCGATTCACAGATTGAATTTTAATGCTTGTTCGAAATCAATTTTCTAATCGAATTCGAACTCGAAAATCGATATTTTCGAAGCCAACTTTTAGGGGTCGTCTACAGGATTTCTGAAATGTTGAACACCGCGGTGCACCGTGTGGACCGCCAGATGTTTTTAAACACAGCCCGAGATAATTTCTCTCCTCCTCTGCTGGTCGCATAACAACACCCTGCATGATTTCGAGCCAAAAACTACAGAACGCCTCAGAGGCTGTCCGCATCGTCGTGGATTTCGACGAACAACTTGTGTAAATTCAAATTATTTTTCCGATACCCTTGCCTATTTAGCAAACCCACAAAAAATTAAATGATCAAGAAAATTTCTGTTGGCATTTCGCTATAATAAATATTGGTCAATTTCTGACATAATGTTTTCATCACAAACTTTTTCTCTTGTAAGACAAAAACCGTTCATGGTGGATTCCTCGATACCTTCGCAGTGTGTAGAGATTTTTACTGATCTTCAAACGGCTAATATACAGATACAAACTTAAATTTGTTTCCTATTTGGATAAATGAAAGCTTGTTAATTTTGTTAGCCTTTTAAAAAACCTAATCTTTGGTGAAAGTGTGAATTATGCATATTCCTTTTTTTTAGAATTACATGGAGAGTAAATGCCATCGTCAATATCTGCGAAATACTCATCATTCATCCATGCATCTAACAGAACATAGATTTACTGGGAGTATACATTAAATGTATTACATTTTGGTCGAACAAACATTTTTGATCGATTTTCTCATCTACTTTTGCATTGCAAAATGTGTTGGCGGGAAAAAATTCTATCCCTATTTAAATACAAAAGTTGTATATAAAGTACATGTCCGAAAACTCACAAAGTTTGGATTTATTTGTTTACCAATATAATCAACCGGTTTCAATTGCAAAATTAAAAATAATCGTTAATAAATAAATATCGTAATTTGCTTTACTGTATTGCGTGGATTTGAATACGATAAGCCACCTTTTTGACAATCGCATAGTCTCACGATTCTTTCCCCATTTGTGCTAAATGTGTTTCACATCGTAGGCGAAAACCATTTTGAGAAGAAACAATTTCTTGTAAAATAGCCTTTCACCACAAGGTGGCTGGGAGGCTTCTGAAAGGCACAAAAATTTTTTTTTCTCATGATCATTTCTTATTTCGGGTTTTGTTTTTCCTTTCTTTTTAATCTCAGGACAAAAAAAAATAAAAAAAAAAAATAAAAAAAAAAAAAAAAAAAAAAGAAAAAAAAAAAAACAAAACAAAAATTGTGCTGTTATATAAACAATCTCCCGCGTTTTATAATTTTGACAAGTTATTAGTGTTTTTTCCAAGAATCCGTGTAGGTTCCCCCTAGGGGCCTTTTCACCTCAAAGTTTTTGAACATTCGACCCCAGGGTCTCACAGGAAGGTTGTGAGTTCAAAATTTCGAAGGGTATCGATTTGGACGTCGAAAATGTTCAAATTGACGCAAAAATTTCACACACATGCCCAAATGCGTCACTCAGAGATCACGCAAATGACCCTAACAATGTTGAAAAACACTGTCTACAAGTGACGCAAGAGAGCCAAATCGATAAATCCCAAAAAATCACTACAATGAATATCAAACAAGCGCTACGCGTGATTATAATTCGACAAAGTTGTTAGTGTTTTCAGCATCCTTGTTATTATCCTAGGAATGATTTCGATTCATTTTGAAAGTCAACAACCAGCTTAACTCTTTACTTCAGTACAACACAGAAGCAGGGAAAAGGGTTTCCTTGGTTTATTGAATTTATAAAAACAGAAAGACCGAGATGCTTTCAATATAATTAATTAACCAAGTAAGACAAACATAGTTATTAATATGGTTTATTTGGTATCATCAAAGATAAAATTTATTTTGAAAATGTTTTCTCTATTCGCAAGTTTGACCAAATCCGTCTTTGCGCGACTGGGGTTCCCCCGCTAGGAGTTATGAAGCGATCGGAACCAATTGCTGTTTGATGCTAATTCTCGATGTATCTTTTTTTTTCGGTTAAAACACCACTTTATGCATGTCTCGAATTTGAAAACTTCATCTTCATACTTCAGGTTTGGAATAAATTGCTCTTGTTTCTCAAAAAAATCATTCTGCAAAGAAAATAGTAAAGGACCGACAAATCACGTATTTGACCTTCCGGTGAATCCCCTCACAATCAGGATGACGGCTGATAACTTTTTATACTTGCGTAATTCCTTACAGACCATTCATCATAATTTGTTTCACTCCATCATTAATAAAATGTATTCGCTAATTAATCCACAAGGAGTCGTAAATTTTTAATCTTGGTTATCATCCATATATAAACCTGCCACAGTGATAAAGTGACCACTGCTACTCCCTACGAAAATACTCAGGTCATCACCAGGGTTTTTTGCTTGAATACATGCCTTCGTGAAGTAAAAAAATTGGAATCAAAAGCTTGGTTGGGTAACTGGATTAACTCTGTTTTTGCAATGGTTTGGATTGCCGTTAGAATATAGTTTTTTGTCATTGAAAGTTATTAATCACCAAAAGCATTGATACAGGTTGCTAAACAAATGAACATCAGTTCTTCGAAGACACTAGCTTCAATCTATTATTCTAACACACATATCATTCACAACATCTGTATAGATAACTCTTTTTTCTACTGAAAGGTGCTAAACATTCGTACTCTTGATTGATCCCGACCGAGCCAAAATCATCAGCTTTAACAGGATCGATGCTCACTTTAGATAGTGGATTTCCTGTTAAACATCAATCTGAACTCGATTGATACTCGATTAATTTACTGGTATGGATTCTATGTCTGAACAAAATGATGAGTATCTGGAACGAGGTATTAGTTGTGAATCCAGGCCGATTTAAATATAAAATCTGCAGATAGGCAGAGATATTCTCTTATAACTGTAAAGACTCATTGAGAGAACATAATTGATAAGTGACTTCTTTCAACTCTTCTTGATTCAGGGTTCAGTTTTGTTCATTTCTTTTGTTTATGGCTACTACAATCATGTTTGTTCAATAGTTAAATCTCATCACAAAGATCATATTTGCGGCATTTTTGAAATAACCTCAATTAAGCCATCAATTTGCAGGTACAAATCAAGGTACCAATGCCATGGCCTTCCAATCAGAATTTTATCATTCTGGCCTCTTTTTAAATATAAAAATTCAAGGCACCTTAATAAATAACGTTGAAAAATACTATGAAATATAAAAATCTTAATTGGCATCACTAAAAATCCAAGCATCCAGGGATGCCCCTGGCATAAAACACCTCAATATAAACTATATTACTAAGAGTACTATGAACTGCCCAAGACTGAATCATCTCAAAAGACACTGATAACGTACCTTTGTAATTTTAGGCAATTAGCCCTAAAAAAATATCAGTTTTACCGACAACTCACCTTCACCAGTTTGGGATCAAAAAATGGTTTCCATCTTCTTTCCGTGTCAGGAGTAGCATTGGAAAAAAATCTTTCTTAACACACTAACCTTCCGGTTTTCGCTCTCGGTTGGGTTTTCTCATGTAAGCTGGATCAATACTTTAAAGCCTCGATTGCTCTTTCCTTTCAAGGCGTTTTGATCAGGTTCTTGGAATGTTCCAAAACTTTGTTTTTGCTATATCTGTTTCTCTGCAACTTGACCGTTCGGGAAAAATTGATGCAATGCTCACCATCTATAGCCACTCTTCCCCGTGATTAATTGGAAAGCCTTTATTAAACCAATCGTTCTAGAAGCGATCATTTCTCAAAAAATTAATTATGTTTTGATTATGTGTTCCTGAAGCGCCGCAATTTCTTTGTTATCTTTTAATTCAGTTCTGTTTCGAAAGAAAGTTAAAATAAAACTTTAATTGTTGTTATCTCAAGGATGACCTTAACATTAAAAATCGCCGTTAATGGGAAATTCTTTATAAACAATCGTATTTAAAAAAATTCTAATTGTAGTTTCTTAACTTAAGTTTTTCAAATTACCTTGAGTTTTTGTGCTCCAGAAAATAGGCTAATCTCCGCGGTTTTTTTTCGTATCCAAAAGTGCGGATTCTAAGTATTATTCTCATTCTCACATTACAATAAAACCGTCGTAGCGATCAATTCGTCAGTGATTGTAAGACTTCCCTGGTCCCTAATTTAATTTGATACCATTTACTTCAAAATGATTTGATTGGAATAGTGATAGGAACGAAATAGAAGGAAGATAGTTCGAACTTTGTAATTTTCATTAGGTCATTTTACGTCTGCATTCTAATAAATGTATATCATATTTTGAAATCGAGTGAGAATAAAAACGGGATAATTGATAAACTTACTAAGCGCTTGGTATGCTGTTTATTTTTGGTTTCCTTATAAGGATTATTTTGCTGGCATAATGCATCTCGCATTCACCAAAGTATCCACTGGAACTATATCTAACTTTTTTCACGTCGTCATCGTCACTTGAAATGAGAAACGTGCACGTTAAGAACAAGAACTTAACATACATACAGTTAACCATCATAAACAACCAGAACTTATTTGAAGGGTTTTAATGTAATTAATTGAGATCATATTTATATCACGTATTGTTATAAAATAAATTTTTTTATCAATTTTAAGCTGAAAATGTATTATCATTTCTGCTAAGAATTTATTTGCTTTACAGCAAAAACTCGGCGAACTTTCAATGGAGAAAAATAACTTAAATTTGCTTAAAATAACAGCAATGAACAATATTTGAAAACAACAATTAAGCTTTATTTGATTCGACCTTTTTTAGCGGATTCTGTGATTGTTTGTATAGAGACATTAGCAGATTTCAATAAACTATAGCCACTTTTTATTTTTTCTTCTGTACTAGGAAAATAAATATTTAAAAAATTTTAGAAAAAAGCCCCAGAGAAGCCTACTCGGATTCTTGAAACACTAACAACTTTGTTCAAATTATAATAACACGGAGGATTTTTTTCTTTCGCACATTTTTCGATTTTTTAAGTTTTTTTTATTATAGCGATTTATCCCGATTTGCATCTCTTGCGTCCTCTTGGATAGTTTTTTCAATTTTTGGGGTCATTTTCGTGATCTCTGGTGAGCAATTTGGTCATATGTGCGTTGTGAAATTTTTGGTCAAATGGACCGCTTTTCGTAGCGATCCAAAATTGCATACCCTCAAAAATTTGAACTTGACACCTACTGTGAGGACCCTGGGGTCTCGAATTTTAGAGAAATTTTTGAGTCTAAGCGAGTTTAGGCAAACTGGCTTGGATATCCTCTTTTTCAAGTGACGTTTTTTGATCATTTATCGATTTTGCTTCTTCATTGCGTCACCTGTGGACAGTTTTTTTTTAATTTTAAGGGTCATTTCCCGTGATTGCTGGTTTGTTGACGATTTGCATCGTTGGGTGAAAATTTTTAGGTGGTCTTAAATTGAGACATTTTCGACTCCAAATATTTGGTTTACCGTTCGAAATTTGAACTTACACCTTCCTGTGAGACCCTGGGGTCCGAATTTCAAAAAGTTTGAGAAAAAAATGCCCCCCTAGGGAAACTACACGGATTTCGGAAGAACACTAATAAGACTTTCAAATTATCTAACGGCGGAGGATTTTTTTATACAGCACCAATTTTCTCGATTTTTTGAACTTTCAAAGCCTCCAGCCACCTTGTGGTGAACTTTTAAAAGAAATTTTTTCTTCTCAAAATTGGTTTTCGCCTACGATGAACACACCTGAGCACAAAATGAAAAAATCTGAGACTATTCGATTTCAAAAAAGTCTTATCGTATTCAAAATCCACCATTGCTGAATTCCGCCTACGCACTTTTCGATAAGGAACAAGATAAGGCTATTTCAAAAAATGATCGACCAAAAAAAAATTTGGCGACAAAACATGTTTCTTCCTTTGTACTGTTATTTTTCATATATTACCAACTTTATCTCTTGCACTTGAAAAAACGTTAAATTTAAATGTCAGATTCCAATGAAGTTTTATTTTGAAAGTTCCATTCATTTTCAACGCTTGAAACCAATTCTCATGACTATGATTCCCGTACCATCACACTTGATTACATCAACTAGTCGACATCACACATGGCCTGGAACTCTTCTAATTTGAAAAAACCATGTTTACTCGTACGAGCTAATGTTTATCGATGATATATTCTATGATTTCGAAGTTATTCCTCGGCCTGCTTTTCAACTCACCGCGTGGAAAGATTTGCACGTCAAGAAAGAAAGTGATCAATCAAAATCACACATTCGTAAAAGACCAGTGTGGCAATCGTGGTTAATTTGATTGGGTCACTTTATTTTCTGACGTCACAGTTATGACGCGGAAGTTAAAAAGAACAGGGCCGAAGGATTAAATCTTCGATATATTGTAAAACATTGAACAGAATTGGCTTTCTAAGTGACAATATCAGTGGATGAAGTTCGCCTAAAGCAGTATCGATTTTCTGTTAGAAATGTATCCCATGATTCAAATAAAAAAATATCAAAAAAATACGCATTAATCTGATTGAGTGGATCACCAACCGATGAACAGCGTATTTATTATCTTATAGCCTTCTACCCTTGATTAAGTTAAAAAATGATCATTTATTTAATTTTCGTTAATTCTTTTCCATTGATTTCTTTGCCATAATCGAGCCATTATAAAGTAAATTCTCTCTTTTTGGCACGTTTTTTTCACTTTTTAGCTTTAGATTTTTAAAATATATTTTATTTCATATATCAAAAAAGATCAATTCACGCCTTGTGGCGCTCGCTCAATTGGTCAAAGTTTCCCATTGTTCTGCTAAAAATGACTCAATAATCAAAAAAATACTCGTTACTACCAAAAGACGCCGACACCTTGATGTAATGTACCCTTACCTGCAGCCCCTAGTGTTTTGAAAACAGAGACCAAAACAGACCTCTAAGTACCACGAGATATATTCATTTTTTATTGACATTCAGCAAATATTATCTAATCTAGCAAATATGTATATCAACATGACTTTTTGCATTTTCAATTTGACCCCAATTTTGTCCCCACCTTCAATTTTATTTTATTTTTGCCCGGCCGAAGGGGAGTCAAGTTAGAACCAATCTTAGGCAATACATTTGTTCACCAAATCACCACTAGAAAATTTTCTAGATCGTCATAATTTAACTTGTCAACAATTTTAAATTGAAAATTTAGTTCAACAGTTTCACTGATTGGTTGATTTTCTAAGGATAAGTTGAGAATTTATACAGAAAACAATTTAACTATGGCGGCTAGTAGGGCCACTGGCTAAGTAGCCACTGGCACTGTTACTCAAAAAAATATAGACAAAAAATCCCCTTAACAGATAAAACATTTTCTTATTTTTAACTCAAAGGCGTCCATAAAAAATAGTTAATCCATTTTTTCGCATTTTAACCATAATGTTGATTCTTAATTTCTGAACATAATATCTATAATATACAGTCAGTGTAAATAATTATTAATAAGTGAAATATATAATATATTTCACTTATTAATAATTATTTACACTGACTGTTACCCCTTTTCGAAACGCCACCCTTATCGAACTTTGTACCCTTTTCGTACGATTTTTGTTCGAGATGATAACGCATTTAGCCGAAACGCCAATTAAGCAGTGTACCCTTATCCGAACTTTTGTACCCTTATCGAACGAGTTTTTGCCCGAGCTGAGTGTGTTCGATAAGGAGACACTCAGGTGTACCATCATTCACTGCAGAAACTTGTAGTTTAGCATAAATATGCAAGAAATATTCCGAAGTATCTAGTGATATCAATTAACGGAGTGTTTGAAGTCAAAGAACTTCATTGAAGGTATCCCTTAAATCTAAGGGCTTAGATATATCTTAAATTTCATAAAAAATAAATTTCTAACAAAAATATATCAAAATTTTTATAAAGTCTGTTTTTCCGGTATTGCGAGCGTACCGGTTGCAAAATGGATGTCGCTTAAAATTGAGACTGTAGATTAATCGGTCAAATGGGGGTAGCGATTGCAACTGTACTCCGGTTTTTACTTCGCTCGAAAAAATAATTTTGAGGGCGTTTTTTGTGCGGCGGCGAGAAAGAGTGTTTATTGCGGGGTTTTGAATTAACTCCGTATCAGTCGATTCTATGCCAACTAGTTTGCACATCCAATTAAATCGCATTTTACGATGCTTTAAAGACATTATGACAAGATCCAGATTTATAAAAGTTTTATCGGGAATAAAACCCTTGTGAAAAAAACAAAATGAGCGTTTGTGCGTTTTTTTTTTTGAAAATTTTTACTGTATTACAGTACTTAAAAAATTTTTTGCAAAAATTTTTTAAATCACAAAATTAACGCTTTCATCGTGATCACGAAAAAAATTCTAAGCACTTTTTTCCCATTAACCTAATGCCCAAAATGATCACGTGACGATATTTTAAGGAATAAGGTTTGGATAAAGATAGTACTGTTTTTTTCGCAAAAATGTGCTTAAACCAACTTTTGAAGAATGAAGTTGTTCCTTAGAGAGTTTTAAAGAGCACTTTTTTACATACACTCAAGTTCCGAAAGACGATCACCGTGACCTTCAAATTAAGAAATAAGGTTTGGCCAAGTACCCAAATTAGTACTCAAAATTACGCCGCCGAAAAGTTTTGAGGACTAAAACACACCTAATTTAAGAGTTTTTGGAACATAATAATATTTTCCAAAACACGTCACGTGATCATTATATTTCAAGAAATAAGGAATTTATTTATGACATACTTTTAAACTTATTTTTAGGATTATTTCAGTCACGTGATTTTCTTCCAGACTTTTCCATGTAATGAGAAAAAAGTCTTTAAAACAACGTCTTGAAGTATGACCCTTGAATTTTTTTGACGTAATTTGGAGTACTTTTTGCAAATTACTGTATATTCGGTACCTCATATATTTTTTTTCAAAAGTATCTCAACTCATGCGAAAAGACCCCTAAAGATCGTATACGAATTTCTAAGACCATTTAATGCATATACCAGTATTTGGCCTCCGCAGTTTAAATAGAGCATCTCCAGAGAGTCATAGCTTTCGAAATGCGATAAATAGAGAATGCGTAGGCGAGAGAGAAGGTGAGGAAAAATGAATAATTACCGATTGGTTTTTTTTTTAATTTCAAGATTTCTGTTTGTATTATTTGTTGAAAATTGGCCCCGGTATATGTATCTAGAGCATTATCTAGAAGTCAAACTCCGAAAATACTTAAATTGAATGACTGAACAGCGTTTCGCACGTAGGCAGCGCCTAGGCGTAGGCGTAAGTATCTGTCTCGCATTCTGTTCCGCACAATAAATAATATTAAACAAGTAATTATTAGTCGTCTTTCCACAGAAATTTTGGCAGAAAACATATAATAATATTTTAGACACACGCTTAGAAATCATTTGAAGTTTTATATGATCGGTAATTGCAATATAAATTTAAGGTTTAATTCATCTTATTTTGCACGTTTTCTGTAAACGGAGGTAATTTTTGCAACTTTTTGTTTCTTATCCTCATTAAATGCCTTTAAATTCGATTTAAAATTTTATTTGGTTTTTTTCATTTTGTATAGCAATTGGCTGAATTTATTTTTAAGCTATTGAAAAAGAATGTTTGAATAATGAACTTTGCTCATATGGCCGATTCAAGTGTGGCAACTAGTTGGCCTAGAATCGAGTTGATGGTACAGATTCATGTCCTAAGTCTACGAGTTTAAGAGTATGGCAGGAAATAATAGGAGATTATTACTCAGCAATCTGAATACTAATTTAAACTAATAGTATTTTTACAGAAGTTCAAATACAAATATCACGAGAATAGTACTTAACCGAACTCAGAATCCGACTGGAAGTTAGTTTGATCGGGATTTTCGAAGAATGAAGCATTGAACTTGTGTCTTTTGTTCAAAGTTCCAATTTGATATGCTGTAGAAACGGCTTGACGAACTGCTCATCAAGAGAAGATTTTTGATACATTTCATAGATTTCCCGATATTTTACTTAAGGCGGTTGGACCGGTTATTCGGACGTCTGGCGTATCATTTTGAGATTTCGTTTAACCTTTTGTGTTAAATTTTCGAGATAATGTTATTTGAAATCTCTCAATTTCACAAAAGATTTTTTAAGAGGTAGTTACATAAGTACATAAGTTACATCTTCCAATATGGGAGTTTGAAAACTCCCACCAATTAATGTCTCATCCGCCAAATCCCCCATGAAGCAAAAGTGTTACGAAAACGATCTCCCAGGGATTTTCTCGGAAATGATTCACCTTAATTGAAGCCAGATGCGGTTAAATGAGTCCCGACTCGGGACTCCCGAGTAAATCACTGCTTTGCTCTCGCACAAAAACTCCCCTCGCCTCGCCCCCCCTCGTGCTCAAATTTATTTTCGAGCGAAAAGTAAAAACCGAGTACAGTTGCCCGCATCCGAAAAAATGAGCTTGGCCTAAGATCTTTTGAATCACAAGTTCAACCCCTATAGGGCCTCAAAAACCAAATATTTAAAATGTATGTTCTACCAAAATACATATTGGATGGACTTCATTTTTCCGCAAAAGCTGCATTTCGATAATATCTTCCGGTACTCCCTTAAATAAATAAAATAATATTTTTGGAAATCAGAACTAATAACTTGATATCAAGGCTTTACATCATCGAATCTGAATAAAACTGGTTTTGATGAAAAACTTTCAGTTTTAAATTTAACAGAATTAGTCACCATAGCTCGTGAAAGGACTATTTCATTCAAATTAAATATTCTTTTATATAAAATCTTACACAAAATTATAAGTAGTTTTTCTCAACTTGTCTCATTGTAATGATTTTTCTATTCATTTTCTGGTTTGCTACAGTTGCGTCAGATAGTTTATCTAAATTTGTACCAGAAATATTTGGAAATGACATATTTTATCAAGAAGACATCAAATATATAACTGAAGATACAAGTTCTTTCAATATTATAGAACAAAATACAATAGATGGTGAAAGACAGCAGGTAATTTTTCGTTACTCTTTTTCAAATTTGCATGCATAATGACTCGGGTTGTTTTCGAAAAAACTAGCACCTACATCATCACAAGAAGAATTTATCACTACAAATCTTGCGGTCATATTATACTCCCTAAGCGCCGTCAATAATGACAATTTTCAAAATCGATAAAAACTTTTATATCAAAAATTTTCCATCAAAAACATAATTATTATACATTTTTTCTTAAATATGACGTAGTCTAAGACTACAGTAGTCTGACTACTAGTCTTTCGAAATATTCCAAAGTGATATTCTAAGCCTTTAATAGCTGATAAATTTCTGATTTACCAAAAAATCTTAATATCAGTGATATAATATCACGAAACCAACCGCGAAATTTAGAGAGCTTTCGCACAGTTATCGGCGGATTGGTCACAGAAAGATCCTGATGGAAAATTTATTGTCCCTTATGGATTTGGCCCTGATACTGACGACTATGCTGATTTAGTTGAAACCTTTATTAAAGACATGGAGAAAGATTTGAGCACGGTGTCCAAAAAAACATAGTTACAATTGGTAGCCAAATAGGCTATCCAGAGTCAGGATTCCTGACCCAAATTGGTAACCCTTTTCGAGCAAAATTTATTTTGAAATTTTTTGCAAGCTCAGAATAACTTGTAGGTATTATCTTCAATATGGATCTCAACCCAGCATGCGCTAGGAAAGCTCGATTCATATCGATTACGATGATTGTAATATGATCCCCGACTCTTCAAAACGACTCTTTTTTTTATTTTGAACTTTAAAAAATCGATAGAAATTGAGAATTTTTATTTTTCAGCCATTTGTCCTTATATATTTTCTAAAGTTTCGTTACTACCCATATGTCACCACATATCTATGTACCGAATACAGTGAATCAAAATCTGCCGCCAATAGGAATACAAACCAAATGTGTGTGTATTCAGTGTATTGGTTACTATATATTAGGGTGGTTGAGGACTCTCACGTGACGCACCTGCCTCATTTAAAAATGTGAGGTCCTCACCACCTCTATATAGCTAACCCAATCCCTGGAATACTACACACATCTTTGTTTGTATTCTTATCGCTGGCAATTTTGATCACATGGTATTCGACTAGAGGATACATTATGCCGGCACTCCGGTAATTTGAAAGTTCGCATTTTGAAAAAAAAAAATTTCGTTTTTTGCACAAAATCATTAAGACTGGCATCCTCGAAATTTTTCATCTATCTAGCCTCTTTTTTGGCATCCACGGGTGACATGTCATGACATCCTAGTAATCAGATAAATTTCCCTTATTATGTGTCGAAAAGTTTTTTGTGCCACCTTTATGAATATGACGCTAAATCCGTGGAGATAAATGGGTCTGTGAACTCTTTTCTATAAGTCTTTCGGCCAATCAACCACCGGATACAGTAATTAATAAAGTATTGACTGATGGTTGGCTGCACAAAATTTCGCTTTCCGACCGCATAACTGGAGTGAAAATCAATTAAGGGAGTCGGTGCATTTTGACAGATTGCCCTTTTTCATTTTTTTTTTCTTGATGGTAAACTTTTTTGCTACTACGAAATTTTCGGATAAACTTTTTCTGACAAAAGTGTCATTTTTGAGCTACTTCGTATAATCTTTTTCTTCAGATCGGTTTAATATTTACTTTATAAATCGTCTTTAAAAACAACTCTAACAAACGCGCGTTTGCTATTTAAGGGTGGTCACGCAGATCTGGACAAAAAGTGTAATTAGGTATTTTTTTCCTAGAACGTTCAAACTGCATATTTTCTGCATTTGAAACTCAATAAGTGGTATTTTTTAGAGTCCTAAATATCGAAAGTACTATTCTAGAAATACTTTAGTACTTTTTTTTTGTCAACTTTGATTTCGAGTTTCGAGGCTTAATTTTTATCGCAGAAATATCAAATTATATTTTCTGAAACTGCATGAATTCTGCTTCCGATAAATTTATGAAAATTTAATTTATGAATAAAATTTAGAAAATAAATATTTTTTCCGACTAATAATTTTACATGTGATACTGTGACTTCTACCTCTTGGAGGACAACTAAAGGGATTAATCAAATTCTGTGACATCAGTGGTATGGTCCATACCGTATGGACGAGTGTTTGGCTTTGCGATGATATTAATCAAAATTAATTTCAATTTTTTTCTTATAGTTAGGTTTTGTAAACCCATGATTTTCAGGCAAAATAACCGTATTTCTTAGATTTCAAGCGATATGAATTTTTTTCGAAAATTCTTTGAGTCAGTCAGTGGACTATTATAAATTCTTTCATTTTAAAAGAAATATCGATGCCATTACCTTTAAACTCCGGGCTCAGTTTACCTTTTAATATTTCAAAGAGAAAATAACTTTCAAATTTTCCAATTTTTTTCAAACGTTCATTCCGGTGCGATCACTTCGACCCTGACTCGACGCTATTGACTCAAATATTTCATTTCATTGGGGTTTCATATCTTTCTTGTTTCTACATTCAGCGTGAAACCGATTTAAAACTTAAGTTTTTGGCGAATTTTGCGTTGACCACCCCCTTAGGAGTGGGTTGTCGCTGTTCCCTGTTTTTAGATGCGGTTTATGGCTAAACTAGCAAAGCTGGAATTCCATAAGCTTTTTAAACGTAAAGACAACTCTTCGCATCATTTCAGAATTTCAGTAATCTGATACAACCAACCTACGCACTCACATGAACGTATATAAACCTTACCAAAAAACCACTAAAAGCTTTTCTTCTCCGTCAGTTTTCATTATTTTCACTTAATTTTTTGTGTCGGGCTCCAGATCATCAATACAAAGAATATCTAGAGCGTTCTTTCGAAATTAAGCTTTTGTCGAACACAAAACTTCAAATAACTTTTAAAACGAAACCTGAAATCGAGATTTAGAGGCTTTTCAAAAGCCTACTCCTCCGCAATTTTCAACATAAATTTTCGGTTTATACTTTATATGAAAGCTCGAAACTAGTTTAACAATAATCTAGAGCGTTTTTTTCGAAATTTTGATCAGACTCGTTCTGGAGGCATATGAAGGTTACTATAATGTTTCAATATTTGAACTCAAAACCTTACTTCCTACAGTTTACATCAATTTTTTTTATTTTTTAAGTCAAGTTCCTGGAAAAACAATATCAACAATAATCCAGAGTCTTTTTTTCTAAAATTTTCTTTTACGACACAAATGCGAAAAGACCGAAAAACAAATCTCAACAAATTGATCGAAAAAAAATTGTCTGTCAAAGCAAAATTTCTAAAAACGGCTTTAGATTATTGTTGATCATTGCTGTCTCCGAACTTTACATCAAAAAGTTGAAAAAAAATCATTGTAAATTGTAGGAGAGTAAGCTTTTAGCGATCTTTTTGTGAGGCTTATTAAGGTTAGTGCGTGGGCGTAATTGAATTGTATCATATTACAATTAGTGTTGAAATGATTTTCGCACACTTGTTCTTCACGTTCAGAAGTTTCTATAATACCACCTCTACCAGTTCATCAATAAACCATTTATAAAAACTTCAAGAAACAGCTTAATAAGGACAAACACCTCCTTAAGGTGATAGATAGTAATTCGCAGAAAATGTAATTCGTCGAAAAATCGAAATTTTAAATTTTCTAATAATAAAGATAACTGTTTTGTGAAATTCTTTCGGCTCATCGTTTCCAGTGCCAAATTTTACATATGGGTAAATACAAACATAATTTCTCATAGTTATTCTTAAGTTTTGTCAAAAAGGCACTATTTACAAAAAAATTCAGTTTTTTAGCCTCAACTTATAATCTTCGACATAAAAACATGAAATATGGGTTTTTACGATGAATTCACCACTGAAAAAAATGCAAAGACGATTTAAATTTAAATTGTCTTTATATTAGAAAAACGACAATTACCGATTTTTACGAAATTACTTTTCTGCGAATTACTATCTACCCCTTAAGGTGTCTAAATTAAGGTAAAATTTTTTTTTTTTTATTATTTAAAACTGTTAACACCAATCCATCCACCGTTAGAATTTATTTAATTTGTTTTTATACGATTTCTCGTCAAAATCGAAAATTTTGAAAAAGACGATAAAAATAGACATTTTGACATATCGAAAAAAAACAAATTCATGAGTTGAGTGAAATAAATTTTAAAAGTGGATGGGTCGGCTTCCAAATTGGCAATCTGGGTAGTAAATTTTTTCATCTGTTGTTAAAGAGGCTTAAAGGATTTCTCCAAACCATAGTTTCGTTTGCAAAAATTATGATTAAAAGTATAAACAAGGAGCGAAGAAACAAAGAATGGCATTCTCAATATTTCAGCGGGTGATTCCAGAAAAATAAGTTTGAACAATAAATAAGAAAATTTCAAAATATTTCCAATTATTTGGACCTAAAAATCACAAAACCATGTCATATGATTTTTCACATAGCATATAAAGTATGAGGCACCTACGCAAAAGTTAAGTGGCCATTTTGAAATGAGTGTTTTTCGTTGATTTGAAGAAATATTGGAACAAATTGAACAAAAATAAGGCATTTTTTTACAATGTCCGGAACTTTTTCAACAATTTCTCATAATTTGTCAATTCGAAAAATTAAATCGAACTCAAAATTTTCTTAAAAAACCAATATTCGAAATTCTGTAGTTACAAAAGTTGCCTGGATTATGAAAATTACTTTGATGGTATATTGAGAAGAAATATATATAACAGTAAAAATTTTTATCAAGATCCCATATCCGTATTCTGTCAAATAGCACCCGACCCCCTTAAGGGAGTGGTTGTCGCTTGATTTGCCCTGCTTTTAGATGCGGTTTCTGGCTAACTAGCAGAGGTTGGAAATTCCAAACTTTTTCAACGTAAAAGAACAGCTCTTCGCAATCATTTTTAGAATTTCAGTAATCTGATACATCCACCTACGCCTCACATGAACGTATAGTAAACCTTACCAAAAAAACTAAAAGCTTCTTCTTCCGTCAGTTTTCATCATTTCATTTATTTTTTTGTCAGGCTCCAACTCATCAATACGAAGAATAATCTAGGAGCGTTTTTTCGTAATTTAGGTAGTTTTAATTTCGATTGAACAATTCTAGTGAACAAACGTGATGGCAACCTGTATATTTTATTTGGGCTTAGTATATTAAAAGATAATTGACTGTTACGGATATTTGTTTTTTAAATTCGGATAATTCCTTTATTATTTTTGGTTTTTAGTGGTTAAGATTAATTGGCGAAAACAAAATCAATTCACAGACACATAGTTTAATCCAAGTGGTTTCCAATAGATAATATATTAAATTAGACTTTCTCATCTATTTCTTATTTTGAAAAAAAAAAAATTATGATTATTTTATAACTAGAAACATCATTAATTTTGGTGTTTCGTTCTTCTCTTGCGTAGACGATTGCCTAGAGCAATCATCATGCTCAATATTCGTTTATACGGCTTCGTCAAACAAAAATCAGTGTTGCCATACACCGTTTGTTCAAATATTGTATAATAGCTAACAAATATAACACTTCGCTTTTGTCGGACAAAACTAAAAAACGAAATCTGAAATCGAGATTAATAGGCTTTTCAAAAGCCTACTCCTCCGCCAATTTTTTAAGATAAATTTTCGGTTTATACTTTAAATGAAAGCTCAAAAACTACTTCATTCTATAGCGTTTTTTTTCGAAATTTGATCAGACTCGTTCTGGAGGCATATGAAGGTTACTATAATTTTTCAATATTTGAAACTCAAATAAGCTTAACTCCTCTACATTTTACATACACTTTTTTTGAGTCAAAGTCCGGAGAAGCAATATCAACAATAATCTGAGCCTTTTCAAAATTTTGCTCTTAACGACTAAAATGCAAAAAGACCGAAAAAAAAAAATTCAACAAAATTGGTCGAAAAAAAATTGTCTGTCAAATAGCTAAATTTTGAAAACGGGGCTTAGATATGTTGATATTGCTTCTCTCCGAAAACTTGACTCAAAAAATTAGAAAAAATTGAGGAGGATAAGCTTTTTTAGTTGGTCTTTTGCAGAGGCTTATCAAGGGTTAGTGCCTGGCGTAGTTGAATTGTATCATTTACAATTGTGTTGAATTAAATCTTCGAGACTTGTTCTTCACGTTCAAAAGTTTTTTGAACCCGATTTATCTTTCGTGTGATTACTTGGTTCAATAATGGCCTATTGTTGATGTCTAGAATAAGGATCATAAAAGTCTTTTTCCAAAGAAAGTGACCTTTTAAGCGGTCGACGACTGTATTTTTGTCTGGCATGTTCATATTTTAATAACACCTAAAATTTAGTTGTTTCAAGTTCATACGCCGAAAATGATATGCTCTCATCATCTTGGACGCATGGTTTAGTTTTATGGCAATGGTGACACTTATGGGCCTGGAGGCTTTTTTCGCTCTGGGCCTTTTCTCCCAATTTACGGGTCATTTAACAAGACACTTACTCAAATGGGAGCAAAAGGTTTGTACAGTGTAGAATGGCGCCGTTTTAGACGCCTTAAAATATTCAATGATCAAAAAATATGTTTATGTTTCATTAACTGTCTGATATAGAACTTTCAGGTTGTCACGTACGCGTAATTTGACAAAAAACCCTCCACTTTCGCATTTAATCATAAAGTTTTACAGGTTTTTCACCACCCTGGAGTTTCATTAAGTGTTCCAGCCCAGACGAACCGCGGACGGTTAGGTCACTTTCTCATATGAAACCGATTTATTCCGCACATTCTGAATCGTTTTGCTAGTTTCCAAACTTTTTTCTGAAATATCAAATTGTATTCAAATATTTTTATTACTTCCCTCAAAGCATGAAAAATCGGAAAATATTATTTATTATTTTCTGGAAACTTGCAAGCACCTAGATTGCAGCTACCTGTACATTAGGTCAAAAATAGTATTACCACGAAAGTAACTCATGCAACTTGGTAGATACTTCATGAATTTCAAAAGACCTGACAGAGTATATCATATATCAAAAATGATATTACAGAATGCACGCATCTGAGCGACTAATAAAATGAGTCATATAAAGCTAGCGTTTGATATTTTTGCTTCAATCATTCCATTTTCTCAAAGTTTATCTTCAGATAAATATTATAATTTTAGTATCATATACTTTCTATGGAATCAACCCTAAAATAAGTATACTACCCTTGGAAATTCGATTACCACAATGAATTACTGCTCAATTGTATACACTGGTGGCACAATGTATGGAATCTTATCTGGAGAGACTGGGAAATAAATTGGGTCAAGACTACTCTAGTGGGGGTGTGCATTTTTTCCTTTATTTTAAACAGTTTTGTCTTTTGTTTCTTTAAAGTGAGTTGAAAAAAACTACATTTGGCCACCCGCGTTCTTCATGCGTCTAAAAACTCAAATTCTAAAGCCAGCTTAAGCGAGGTGACAAAATTGAAGTCCTTTTCCAACCTACTAACAAGTAACGGCAAAATACACTTTTTTTTTGCTGAACATTTTTATCTTAATATTTTAATATGTAGCTTTGAACATATTACCTTCAGTACAAGAGAAAAATTTACAATAACAACTTCAGAGACTGCTCAAAAATGAAACAAAACGTTTTTTAAAAATTGCCTATGTTTAGGAGATTGAGGTCCGTACCATTTTGGTGCTGTGTGCAAAGTAGCCATTTCACAAAAGAAATACCATTCATCAAAACATGGGAAATGTTTTTGATTGTATTATATTTAACGAATTAATTGACAGATATTAAGTATTTGATTCTTTAATATTTCTATATAAGAATTTTTTTCAAATCCTGTTGTTATCACGGCATGATATATATACTATCACTGTATAAAGTATAATATATAACAAAGCCCTCTATTATTATGCCACGCGAGCCTCACCAACACTGTCGTCGCGCCCACTAGTGTATAGCTACTATTATAGGAGTCAGATGGACGGTTCACAGTTCAGGATGATCCTCTAACCCAAGAATACAGGTTTCAGTGTATTTCCAAAGAGCAGAGAAAATTATTTCTCTCAGATCATTTTTAGGCTTTTCTCAACATGCTCAACGAGATCCATTATTTTTTTGCTTATTTCTCTTGCAAATAAATATGAAAAATAACTGTTACTTCGAATTATTGTGGGGTAAAAAAGAATTAACACGGCTGGTTAAAGATAATTGAAAACTGTTTTCTTTGAAAGTCCATTTTTCTTTGTTTATTTTTCGAGTTTTGTAAGGAATTTTTTTTGGGAAGTCGACTTAAGACATCTCTTGCAAAATTCCTTATATATAAAGGGAGTCGTGCAGCCCATCATTACCACAGTTATGTAGTAACAATCAGACTACATTAATCTTAATTAACATACAATTTATTTAACTCTTTCCCTAGCAAATTGTCCACAAATTATTTAATTTTTCAAGGATACTTTCAATACGAGTTCGATATTTAACTAATCTACAAATTTTGTGAGAAATATACAGATCAGCCATCTATTGTAGAACTATCCAGGATAGTCTATCCTTTATCTATGTAAAAAACAAATCATCATTTTTTGTAATGCAAGGAACTAAGCCACAATGTAAAAGTATCTCCTCCCTAGTGTTTTATGTTGACAATGGCGTTTAATTTGGATACTGTATGAAAGTGTTAGACAAACTTTAATTTCATAGCCGATTTAAAATTTTGCTATACTCTATCTCATAGAATGTGAAAAACCACCGCTATTTTGGCATTAATTCGTCAGAAAAAACTAGTCTTCTACCTAGGATAAATTTAAAATATTATTCAATATTTTTTTACTAAGCTGCCACTCAATTACAAATACAAACAGTAACTTCATAGGCACTTTTTGACAAGTTCGATCTCAAAAGAAAGCCACTAAAACACTGATCAGAAAGTTGGCTTAAGTCAAGATGATATTTTTTGACGTTTTAGTTTTTACAATTAAAGCCAAACGTAATTTTTTTGAAGTTCATTTGACAAAGTACTTAGATTTTTTTTGATTTGGTCGGTAAGAACACTTGTATCACCCCCGGGTTATTTTGGAGCATTGTAGTAGGCCCTAAGATCTCATAAAAACAAGCAACACAGTACCCCCTTAAGCTTTAAAAATTTAAAGCTTGAATTTTTCTTGAATATTTCTCGAAAAAATCAACAATTTCACGCTTGAACATATATGTATGCAATTTCAAAAACGTTTCTCATCTTCTGACTTTATATATAAAGAAAGGCTTTATTTTTCGACGCCAATCGATTTTTTCAAAGTTAGTAGTTATACAACAGATGACTTGTTCAACAATGTTGTTATTTTTGGTAACATGTTCTCAAATATTTGCTGCATTGTAGTAGAGAAAATCTTCTGATTAAATCATGAACAGTTGTATTGTATTGTTAACGTCCTCTCTTGCTCGTAATTAGTTTTTGTTAAAACTTCTAACTAGAATTTATTTCGGAAATTTTTTTTTTTAGAAAAATTGGTTTGCAACCCACTTTAGATGTCCTCAAACTTGAAGAACATATGTTCCAGCCGCAAGTACAAAAGAGGTCACTGTAAAAACTCAGATTTAGGAGGATCCTATTTACCAGTTTTACTAGTAGGCTATGTGAAGATTGTGAATGATTGTTTTCGATGGCGCGTATGACGATGGCAACAATGTTGCAGTGTGATCAAGGTTTTTGATATTTTGTAATAAAAATGTTTTTTCTTTCTTACAGTAGTTCCCTCGCTTATATACCAATGCAGGCCGTATTTAAATTACAATAAGTGTCCGAAAACTAAAATTAACAGTTTTCGTATTAAACGAGAGTCATAGAATGGCGAGAAAATCACCAAAAAGAGAACTCCTGGAGCCAGCTCCATTTTGAAAAAACTTTCGTTTGCCCTCCCCTTTCAGATAGTGTAACTTTCACCAAATAGGAAATTAATTTGTTACGGAATCCCAAAAATTGTTTTGACCAATGAGGTTCATTTTTTTTGAAAATTCATGAATAATCAATTGAGATCAAGATATTTTATAAGAGTCTTCACTTAGAACAATCCCGGCGTTTTTTCATAAAGTTACGAAAACAATTACGAAAAACGTTTTAATAACGCCATACATCGTCAAAAATTGATTAAAGCATCGCACTTACATGAAATAACTTAGTACCATAAGGTTATGCAAAAAATCCATTTTCTGATTATCTTTCAACATTGGCTGACAAACGAACAATTATATTTTTTCGGGGAATTTGTCATTTGAAGTTACCTAAGGTAAATATACTCTTGAATTTCACTGAAATGTCATTGTCAGTAACAATATTAAAAATAACATTAACATCAGTCGCTTCCTTAATAATATTCCAAATTATGTATCCTGACTCGAAAATATAAACCTAAAAATTACTTTAAAAATGATGTTCTAGGAGAAAACACCAATTAACTGTTGTAAGAAAATATGCTCATTTTTGGATACTACATATGGTAGAATGTAATTATGCTAAGACAATGTTGGACGTGATGGCTGGACATGTCAACACTGCCGGTTGAACTCTGGCAACATCATGTACCAAGGAAAAACTTTCAATTGTTTTTCAATTGTGAAATAAAATTGCTGTACAAGAAATTCCCACCAAAAAAAATGGGTAAGCTAGCGGATTTTACTTTTTAAAACCAGCTATCCTCCGATGACGACGGGTCAAAAAAAATCGCTAGTTACCATTTTTATATTGGCGGGACAATTCCCTTATACTCGTAACATGATTTCTGCCATCTAGCTGCCATTCACCATTTCATACGCATTTTACGACGGCTTAATGCATTAATGACAAGACTAGTTAAATAAAGGTATCAAGAATTTAACAACAAATGACGTTTGTGCGTTATTTTTTTTGAAATTTGTAACTGTATCAGTTACGTATTTTTGCAAAATTTTTTGAAATCACAAAATAAAACTTTGATCGTGATCAAAAACTAATTGCTCAGACTTTTTCCACTTCCATAGCCACAAAACTGATCATTGACCGTAATAATCAAGAATTAAGGCTAGGCCAAAATGGTACTGGTTTTTTTTCAAAAATTGCTTAAATCACTTTAAAAATAGAAGATGGTTCTTAAAAGTTTTTAAGACTTTTTTCCCCTTACCCCAAAGTCCAAAACGATCACAATGGCCTTCCAAATTAAGAAATAAGGTTTTGGTTCACGTCCAGCATAGTACTCAAATTACGCCAAAAATTTTGAGGACTAATAAAGACCATAATTAAGATTTTGAACATTACGGCATTTTCCAAAACGTCACGTGATCTTATTTTTCAACGAAATAAGGATTTTATTATGACATATTCAAACCTTATTTTTGTTGATTATTTCGTCAAACGATTGTATTCTGGATTGGTGTAATGAGAAAAAAGTCCTTAAAACGTTTGGAAGTCTCAACAAAATGTTTTTGACCGTAATTTGAGTACTTTTCAAAGTTACCGTATATGGTGTATCGTATTCAAATTACCGTCAATCTTCAAAATTCATCTTAGAGACATTGTAAGTACCCTCAAAATAATTGGAATGGGTCGCCTTTTTGATGAAAAGTATTAGCACTCTGGGTCAATTATGTACTGAGAAGGCGCCATGAGAGCAAAAATATCCCTGCTGTTGAAATCTGACATGTTTTGCTCTCCATATGACCTTAATGTACAATAATTGACCCCATAGTTGTAGATATTGTTCCCTTAGAAAGTCGACCCCTTCCGATATTTGGGTGGTACTTTCAAGTTATAACGATGAAATCTTGAATTGACCTTGACCTTGAAAACGAGAAATGCAATATTCCACAACAATTTTAAGAGCCAATTTACTATAAGAGAGTTTTTGTAGAAAAATAACTTATAATTAGTTTTTAGACAGGAGCTGATAGCAAATCATTTGAATAAATATGAGGTAGTTTTCAAATATAATATGAAGCTTTATAGCATTGCTGAATTGTATTTTTCAGACAATAAAAATATAAGTTTAATGATGAAACTTTGCTTATCTGGCTCGATTTTATAGTGAATGGCATTAGCTAGATGGCAGAAATCAAGTCTGGGGTACATGACTTACTTCTAAAGGTCTACGAAGTTCAACAGCAATTTCATTTCGCAAGTAGAATTAAACACATTCTGTACTGTAGCTGTTTATTGAGTCTCTCAAACCGTTTTTTCGTCTTTTTGCGAGTAAATATTGTTGAAAGTTTCGAGTAACAGCACAAGCATTTGGAAACATGTGGTTCTAGATCCATGCTAACCGGATTTTTGATACCCAATGTAACGCTATGAGTAGCTACACTACCTGCCAGTTTCTACAAGCCAATCCAGTTGGATTATCCTGGTAAATAATTTTCATATCCCGATGCAAAATTTGGACTACGTTGCACATGAAAATGATATTATTGATTCTTACATTATGCCTCGAGACTATAACATCTTGGTCAAAAGATCGGTGAAAGACTGAAACCTGCTGCACAAATTTTTTTAATTTTATCGAACGCATATGCACATACACTGGTAGATTTTTGAATAAAAATTATTTACTATACTAGTCGTGGAAAGCGGGTTCCGAGTGATAAATATCATTGCGTAGGTTGAGTTATTTACTAACATCCAATCATAATACCACCTATACAATACTTCTCGCGGCGCATACTCCCCAAATTTTAACTGCTCATCCCTTCAAATGCGTAATTGGGTCAAGAAAGTACACTCTTTTATGAATTAAAAAAGTGACCAATTGACGTATTCTAGGTTCGGACCGAGAGAACCCGGGCCTAAAGGTAAAACCGATATGTAATATAAAACGCTACTAGGGTATCATCATGCTAAAATGTTCGATACGTAACAAAAACAGCATGTTTTTGGGCGCACCTAGTGTTCGGAACCAGTAAGTTTCAAAAAAGTTTTTCACCTTTATTTATATTTAAAGATCCAAGTATTTTTAAACAAGTGAATTTAAGAGCAAAAGGGCTTAGAATTAGCTCTGGCCTGGCGGAACTTTTTTTTCTGTGATAAAGGGGTAAAGACCAATTTTGTTACATATGGACAATTTACTGCGAGAAATCACCTTAAACTGCATAAGGTGGTTTCTCGCAGAAATTTGCTCCATATAAAAAATTACAAAAATTGGTCTTTACCCTCGTGATCACAGAAAAAAAATTTAAGAAGCACCAGAGAAATAAACCTACATTCAAATACATAAGGAACTCTACTTTCGAAAGAAAAAGGTAGCTAAGGAGTTTCATTTTTTTTCGCCATAAGGAAGTGGAAGTTGAATTTTTGCATCCGACATTTTAAATTCTAGAATTTATTTTAAGTGCAAAAAAATTTAGTTTAAAGTATAGCATATCAAAACGTGATACAGAGTCCTCACACGTGGTGAATATTTTTTCGGAATCGAATGCACAAGGATCTGGCCTACGTCTCCGTGTGGTCCGATTTGATCTATATGGATCAATCGACCTCAAAGATATTATTTTGAATGATACAGAACAACGCAAGATATTACAACAGATGATTGCCGGATATAGGCCGGATTCTTGGTCCAGATAGGAAGGATCACATCACTTACAATACACCATAGCATATCAAATAGTTAGAAATTGTGACTCTGAGGTACGGTTGATCATATATGATCATGCAAAATTATTTTAAGTAGGTCTAAAATTTTGATGAAAAAATCACGATTTTTCCATTAAAAAATGGTTATTTGCCCTATAAATAGCAGGTATCTGCACTTCTGATATTTTTCAGGTGATATAGGTAATGCAAGTACTTGTGGACAAGTCATGATTCTAAAATTAATTTTTTAAAATAAATAAAAACAAATTTTGGAATCCTTAAATATTTTGAAATTTCACTTCCGAAAAAAATATCTATTCGCTGTGAAAGCTCACTTAGCATTTTTGTTGTCTAGTGTCAAAACTGCACAATACACTTTCCTAAAACCGTGGCTAATTCTAAATTTTAATGTGACTTAATAGGTCGCATTTGTTTTATTTAGAAGGGAAAAGAGTCCGGAAAAAAAATCTCGAAAATCAAGCCCCGTAATATTTGAACAAAATTCAAAAAAAAAAATGATTATTTTTTTGGAATTGCCGCAATTTTCCCGACTAATTATTTGAACGAGACATATTTCCAATGTTTTTACCGCCGTTTTAGATGAATTTAAGTAGCGTGAGCCCTATAATAGTAGGCTCTGTGCTCAGAAAGAGTTAAAAGTTTTGAAAAATTATGATATTTGGCCCAACATGCTCAAACTAAATTTTCCCCCTTATTTCTCTTTATAATATTCCTTTAGGGGGTCGTGCATTTTTGACAGATTTGCACTTTTCATTTTTTTTTTTCTCTGATGGTTAAACTTTTGGCTACTTAAATATTCGAATAAAAACCTTTTTTACGAAAGTTGCACTTTTTGACTTACTTTTCTATAGATCTGTTTTTTAGTTTCATTATTTTACTATCGAAGTCTCTGTTCCACTCAATACATTGTCTGATTAGAGTCCTATTCTGTGGGAATAAAAATATTTCTAAATAAGTTCAAAATATTCATGAAAAAATCATTGTTTTTTAGGTAAAAAATTGTTAGTTTTCTCCCGATTTAAATGGATATTTGAGTATTATTACAATATATTATAGGAAAATGATAGTATAGGATACCCTCTGGATGATTTTTCAACACAAATTATGATATTTTTTCGAAAACATATCACTTTATCCATACTAATTATCGAAATAAGATATTTTTTAAATTTTACTTCCAAGAAAATATTTTGCTCCGATATGTCCGTACTCAAATGACTCTTCTTAATAAGCGGCTATTTGAATTTTAATGCAAATTTGGCTCAAAGGTATTTTTTCGGAGTAACAACTCAAGCGAAATCGCCTTTCAATCAATCTTGTCCATCAAAGATTTGAACCTAGTAAACCGAAAAAATTTTAGGAAATATTTTCAGATTGACATTGTTGAAATTTCAAAAATGAAATTAGAAGGAGAAGTTCTGGATCATTTTTAGCTGATTAAAGTGGCTTCACCGTTCAAAAGGCTATATCATAATAGCCTATATGCCTCGGAAGGTTTAAGGTGTCTAAAATTAGGTAAACATTTTTTATTTTTTATAATTAGGAACCGTACACCGACTCATCCAACGTTGAAAATTTATTAAATTTCTTTTTAATACGATTTCTACCTCAAAACTCGAAAATTAAAATTTTGAAAAACGACGAAAAAAAGACATTTGCACGATCGAAAAAATATTTTCTTTCATGAGGTGAGCTGAAATAACCCATTTTAAACGGTGATGGTCGGCTTACAATTTTGGCAAGTTTCGGTGTGATTAAAATTTATGAAATTCTGGATTAACGAGGGCTTAAAACGGATTTCTCCAGACCGTAGTTTCGTTGCAAAAATATGATTCAGAGTATAACAAGAGCGAAGAAACACACGAGTGACACTATTTGAATAGAATAAATGGTGGCATTCTCCATATTTTCAGCCGGTATACCAAAAAAATAAGTTTGAAAAATTTTTGAACACGAAAGGAGGAAAGAGTTTTCGAAGAATATTTCAAATATTTTTGACCAAAAGATCACACAACCCATCGTCATATGATGTTAGAAAGCATATAAAAAATATGTGGACACCTTCGCGAAAAGTTAAAGTGAACATTGTAAAGAGTGTTTTTCGGTGATGTGAAACAAATATTGAAAAAAATTGAACAAAAAGTAAGGCATTTTTATAATGTTCAGAACTTTTTTCAAAAATTTTTCATAATTTATCGAATTCGAAAAGTTCAATTCGAACTCAAAATTTTCTTAAAAAGTAATTATTCGAAAATTCTGTCGTTACAAAAGTTGCCTGAATTATGAAAAAATTATTTGATAGTATATTGAGAAGAATATATAAACGTAGTAAAATTTTTTTCATCAAGAGTCCATATCTGTCCAATAGCACCGACCGAAGGTCAACTAGCTGCATTTGATTTGAGTTAAACTCAAAACTTTTTTTGTTGGCACGATAGGTTTTTCCGGCCAAATCATGATCTGACACGGTTAGCAAGCGAATATCGACTAAAAACTTAGGACTCACGTCAAAAAATAAACTTGGGGGGGNAGTACATAATTGACCCATAGTTGCTAATATTTTCATGAGAAAGTCGACCCTTCCGATTATTTTGGTGGTACTTTCAAGTTTATACGATGAACTTGAAATTGACCTTGACCTTGAACGAGAAATGAAATATTCCACAACAATTTAAGAGCCATTTTACTAGAGAATTTTGTAGAAAAAACTTATAATTATTTTTAGACAGAGCGATAGCAAATCATTTGAAGTTAAATATGAGGTAGTTTCAAATATAAATAAAGCTTGTATAGCAAATTGGCTGAATTGTATTTTAAGACAATAAAAAATATAAGTTAATGATGAAACTTTGCTTATATGGCTCGATTTTAAGAATGGCAGCTAGATGGCAGAAATCAAGTCTGGGTACAGACTTACTTCTAAAGTCTACGAGTTAACAGCAATTTTCATTTCGCAAGTAAAAAAACACATTCTGTACTGTAGCTGTTTATTGAGTCTCTGAAACCGTTTTTTTTCGTCTTTTTGCGAGTAAATAATTGTTGAAAGTTCTCGAAGTACAGCACAACATTTGGAAACATTTGGGTTCTAGACATTGCTAACGATTTTGATACCAATAACGCTATGAGTAGCTACACTACTGCCAGTTCTACAAGCCAATGTCCAGTTGGATTATCTTGGGTAAATAATTTTTCATTCCGATGCAAAAATTTTGGACTAGTTGCAAATGAAAATGATATTATTGATTCTTACATTATGCCTCGAGATATAACACTTGGTCAAAAGTCGGTGAAAGATGAAACCTGCTGCAAAATTTTTATTTTATCGACGCAATATGCACAGTACACTTGGTAGATTTTTGAATAAAAATTATTTACTATACTAGTCGTGGAAGCGGTTCCGAGTGATAAATATCATTGCGTAGGTTGAAGTTATTTACTAACATCAATCATAATAGCCACCATGTTTACTTCTCGCGGCGCATCTCCCCAAATTTTAACTGCTCCATCCCTTCAAATGGCGTATTGGTCAGAAATACACCTCTTTTATGAATTAAAAAATGACCAATTGACGTATATCTAGGTTTCGGACCGAGAGAACCCGGGCCAAAGTAAAACCGATAGTAATATAATAAACGCTACTAGGGTAAATCAGTGCTAAAAAATGTTCAACGTAACAAAAAAACATTTTTGGGCCACCTAGTGTTCGGAAAGTAGGTTTCAAAATGATAGTTTTCAGCCTTTATTTATATTTTTAAGATCAAGTATTTTTAACAAGTGAAATTTAAAGCATAACTTAGGCTTAGAATATAGGCTCTGGGGCCTGGCGGAACTTTTTTTTCTGTGATAACAGGGGTTAAAGACCAATTTTTTTAATATGGAGCAAATTTTACTGCGAGAAATCACCTTATGCTGCATAAGGTGGTTTCTCGCAGTAAAATTTGCTCCATATTAAAAAAATTACAAAAATTGGTCTTTAACCCCTGTGATCACAGAAAAAAAATTTCCGCCAGGGCACCAGAGCCTATATTCTAAGCCTACATTCTAAGCAAAGTGTAATAAAGGGATATATAGGCTCTACTTTCGATGTTGATGACAGAAAGCCCAAGGTAGTAAGAGTTTCAATTTTTTTCGCATAAGGAAGTTGGAAGGTTGAATTTTTGCATCCGACATTTTAAATTCTAGAATTTTAATTTTTAGTTCTAGAAAATTTAGTTTTTACAAAAGGCAAGGTATAGCATATCACGTGATACAAGCTCACAGTGGTGTTCACAAACTATTTTTTTTCGGAATCGATGCACAAGGATCTGGCCTACGTCATCGTGTGGTCCGATTTGATCTATATGGATCAACGGACCTCAAAGTACAAATCCTATTTATTTGAATGATACAAACAACGCAAGATATTAGCACCCAATCGAAACCGTTGATTGCGGAATAGGCCGATTTCATTGGTCAGATTAGGAAAGGATCAACCAATCAAATGCTCAGATTTCGCATTTTTCAAATAGTTAGAAATTGTACTCTGAGGTACGTTGATCCATATATGATCAATCAAAAATTATTTTTAAGTAGGTCTAAAATTTTGATGAAAAAATCACGATTTTTCATTAAAAATGGTTATTTGCCCTATAAAAGCAGGTAATTGCACTTCTGATATTATTTCAAGGTCGATATAGTAATCAAGTAACTCTGTGGACAAGTCAAGATTGCTAAAATTATTTTTTAAAATAAATAAAAAAAAATTTTGGAATACTTAAATTTTGAAATTTCACTTCCGAAAAAAATATCTATTCCTGTAAACCAATTAAATTTTGTTGTAAGTGTCAAACATGCACAAAACACTTTCCTAAAAACTGGCTATTTTCAAATTTTAATTGACTTAATAGGTCGCATTTGTTTTATTTAGAAGGAAAAGATCCGAAAAAAAATCTCAAAATCAACCCCCCGTAATATTTGAACAAAATTTCCAAAAAAAAAATGATTATTTTTTTGGAATTGCCGCAAAATTTTCCATAATTTATTTGAACGAGACAATTTTACAATGTTTTTTTTACCCTTTTTAGATGATTTTAAGTATGCGTGAGCCTATATATAGGCTCTGTGCTCAGAAAGAGTTAAAAGTTTGAAAAATTATGATATTTGGCCCAACATGCTCAAAACTAAATTTTTCCCCCCTTATTTCTCTTTATAATATTCTCTTAAGGGGGTCGGTGCATTTTGACAGATTTGCACTTTTCATTTTTTTTTTCTCTTGATGGTAAACTTTTTGCTACTTCAAAATTTTCGAATAAAAACTTTTTTTAACGAAAGTTGCCACTTTTGAGCTTACTTTCTATAATCTGTTTTTTTTAGTTCGATTATTTTTACTTTATAAAGTGCTCTGTTCCACTCAATACATTTGTCTGATTGAGTATATCTGTTGGGAATAAAAAAATATTTCTAAATAAGTTCAAAATATTCATGAAAAAATCATGTTTTTTAGGTAAAAATTGTTAGTTTTCTCGATTTAATGAAATTATTTGAGTATTATTACAATATTAAGGAAAATATAGTATAGGAGTACCACTCTGGCATGATTTTCACAAATTATATATTTTTTCAAAACATATCACTTTATCCATACTAATATCGAAATAAGATATTTTTAAATTTTACTTCCAAGAAAATATTTTTGCTCCAGATATGTCCGTACTCAAAATACTCTTCTTAAAAACTGGCTTATTTGAAATTTTAATGCCAAATTTGGATCAAAAGGTATTTTTTCGGAAGTAAAACTCAAGCGAAAAATCGCCTTTCAATCAACTTGTCATAAAATTTGAACCTAGTATCCGAAAAAATTTTAGGAAATATTTTTAGATTGACATTGTTGAATTTCAAAATGAATTAGAAGGAGAAGTTTCTGCGATCATTTTTAGCTGATTTAAAGTGGCTTCACCGTTTCAAAAGGCTATATCATATAGCCTATATGCCTCGGAAGGTTAAGGTGTCTAAATTAAGGTAAAATTTTTTTTATTTTTATTAATTAGGAACCGTTAACACCGACTCATCCAACGTTGAAAATTTATTAAATTTCTTTTTATACGATTTCTACCTCAAAATCGAAAATTTAAAATTTTGAAAAACGACGAAAAAAAAGAAATTTTGCCACATCGAAAAAAATATTTTCTTTCATGAGGTGAGTGAAATAAATTTTAAACGGTGGATGGGTCGGCTTACCAATTTGGCAAGTTTCGGTGTGATAAAATTTATGAAATTCTGGATTAAAGAGGGCTTAAAAAGGATTTCTCCCAGACCGTAGTTTCGTTGCAAAAATTATGATTCAGAGTATAAACAAGAGCGAAGAAACAAAACGAGGACATATTTNAATAGAATAAATGGTGGCATTCTCAATATTTTCAGCCGGTGATACCAGAAAAATAAGTTTGAAAATTTTTGAACAAGAAATGAGGAAAATTTTCGAAATATTTCCAAATATTTTTGACCAAAAATCACAAAACCATGTCATATGATTTTTAGAAAAGCATATAAAAATATGTGGTCACTTACGCGAAAAGTTAAAATGGCCATTTGAAGAGTGTTTTTTGTTGATTTGAAACAAATAATGAAAAAAAATTTGAACAAAAAATAAGGCATTTTTTATAATGTTCGGAACTTTTTTCAAAAATTTCTCCTAATTTGTCGAATTCGGAAAGTCGAATCCGAACTCAAAATTTTCTAATAAAGCAATAATACGAAAATTCTGTAGTGACAATAGTTGCCTGGATTATGAAACATTACTTTGATTCTATATCCTGTTCCAACCCCTTTGAATCTAAAACGATTTTGTATTGTACAATACGTATTGTACAATACAAAATTGTTTTTGATTCAAAGGGGTTGAAACAGGATATTGAAGGGAATATATAAATCCAGTAAAAAGTTTTTCATCAAGGGCCCATATCCGTATCTGTCAAAATGCACCGACCCCCTTAAATAATCAATATGTTCAAAATTTCCGCGGCAAACTATATCTAAGCATTTTATAAAAATGCTGAAAGTATTTTTATTGATCATTTTTAAAAGCTTAAGCCTTGTGAGCATATAAAAAAAAAGTTTCGCCGAGGTACCAGAGCCACTATTGTGGCTCTACTTCAAACGTTGTTTACATAAAGCTTAATGCAGTTTGAATTTCAATTTTTTCTGCATAAGGAAGTTAAAAGGTAATATTTTTGCATCCGACATTTTATATACTATAATTTTTAGTTCTAGAAAATATAGTGAGAAAAGCAAGGTATACCATATCACGTGATACACGGTAACAGTTGTCTTCACAAGTTACATTTTTGTTGGAAACGATGCGCAAGTATCTGGCCTACGTCATAGTTTTGTCCGCTTTGATTTATATCTCATAAATCAAAAGAAATTAATAAATAAGTCTAAAATTTTGATGGAAAAATCATGATTTTTGATAAAAAAATGTTTATTTTCCCTTCAAAAGTAGATTATTAGCATTTTTTATTATTTTCAAGTAAATATGGTAATGAAGTACAACTGTGGACAATTTTTGATTGCTTAAATTCACTTTTACAATGATTTTATTTTTTAATGGGTTACTTGAAGTTGAAAATTTAGAAATTTCACTTACGAAAAAAAATATCTGCCCCTAGATACCAATAAATTTTTATTTTTACTGTTATGCATGCACAAAACACTTTCCTAAAAACTGGCTAATCTCACATTTGTATTTTATGTCTAGTTCCGAAATAATTTTTCCGGAAGTGAAACATAGGCGAAAAATCGTAATNAGTAAATATGGTAATGAAGTACAACTGTGGACAATTTTTGATTGCTTAAATTCACTTTTACAATGATTTTATTTTTTAATGGGTTACTTGAAGTTGAAAATTTAGAAATTTCACTTACGAAAAAAAATATCTGCCCCTAGATACCAATAAATTTTTATTTTTACTGTTATGCATGCACAAAACACTTTCCTAAAAACTGGCTAATCTCACATTTGTATTTTATGTCTAGTTCCGAAATAATTTTTCCGGAAGTGAAACATAGGCGAAAAATCGTAATAAATGAACTCCCCGTTAAACTGGAACCAAACATTCGTAAAAAAAATCAATTATTTTTTGGGAACCGAATCAAAATTCTTTATAATGTGTTTAAAAGAAAAGATTCTACGATCCCGTTTTTGCCTTTTTTGGATGATTTTAGGTATGCTTGAGCCACTATTGTGGCTCTGTGCTCAAGGGTTAAATGTTTTTTGGCTGATCAACTTGGCGCCTTCAATGATTAATTGATGCGTCGAAAAACGAATTCAAAGTAGCTTTAGCCATCGAGTAACTCATTTTGAGATGCTTTTTCGTCCTCTTTAAGTCAAGTTCCTAAAAAAAAATTATGAAAATCTGATACAGTACCTATGTTCAAGACATGCGACAAAGTATACGTGCTAATGGCGAATTTATGCCGGGGGCAGCTTATGATTGTGTTGGAACTTCTTTTAACACAAATCAAGCTCTAAAATCTACTGTTGCGTTTCTTTCATCAAGCTGGCGACATTTCCAAAAGTCTTTTGAAGATAACAAGGATTTACTCGAATCATTTATAGGTAGGATGTCCGGAGTCAAAAGTGATTTTCTCAGATTTTTTTCGAAATTACTCTCAAAAGTTCAGAAATTGTCTAGACAAAAAAAATTTCGCTTATAGTTTTTCTTTATTTTGACCACAAGGTGGCAAAAGATCAAATTTGCTGAGCTTGCTCTTTAGCGCCAAAGTGTGTCAGCGATACAAGATTCAGAATTATAGGTACAAATCGGTATATATTTTGGAATACTGAGAAATAGTTTTCCGATACTAAGTTTAACCGACCTGTTTTCAAGGATCTTATTCGCCGATAGACCACAGTTTGGATAACAATTCAATTTGCCCTGACATGTCTGCTAACTCATGGAAACTTGGTAGTACCAGCAGTTACAGAACTCACACCCTAAAGTGTACCGAAAACTTCACCGTAGAATCGACAACTGCCAGCTCAGATGTTGAAAGAAGGGTGATTAAAAACTAATAAACCAAAGATTTGATTATTTTAGAAGGGTTTTTTATCTGATTGAAATTTTGGGTCAGTATAAAACTTTTGAAAAAACCTGAGTCATGTTACATGACTAGGTACAATTCCCTGGGATTTTTTTGGTGTAATTCACAAATATTTGTTTTTTATACAGTGGTTTTTTAAAACAATTTTTTAAGGCTATAATCTACTCACACTGTTAGGCTAACAGTGTCAGCATTATTATTCTCATGCTAAATTTGACTCAAACAAATTACCAGGAAATTGTACCAAGAACCGAAATGTAATCGGTGTGGACAGTGTCCGCTGGACACCCTAATTACAACTGAGACGAGCTCAGTGTGAGCAGACAGCCTGCTGCAGGCTTGTAAAAGGGATGAATTTTATTGCATTTTTATTTTTTTTAACTAAGTTTAACCATTACAGACTGATCGTAAAATATTGTACGAGTTTGTCGTTTTTCGACTCACGAAGTGTCTGTAGAATGTAAATCGCATGATTATACAAAATTGACTGAAAAATTTAAATATCAAATTTTAAACTAGACTGCATAAATCCCCTCTGACTTTAACCGCTCGAAAGACAAAACAAAATTGTATTTTAAGTGCTCTTATTGAAGTCGGGCAACGACTCAAACAAACTTCTCTGAAATTTTAGTATGACAATTTTTTGTATCGAAAGCATCATTGAAAACTCTAAATTGTACGAGGATTCAGAATATCATAGTTAAAATGTCGTGAAAATCGTAGAATTATTTTTTAAATATATCCTTTTCGGAACGGAACTCCATCTCAAAAACGCTTACTATCTCTA
>SCLH01001482.1:142505-189107 GCA_004367855.1 Oikopleura vanhoeffeni
TAGAGATAGTAAGCGTTTTTGAGATGGAGTTCCGTTCCGAAAAGGATATTTGTCAAGAAAATTATTCAATAATTAAGGGGGTACTGTCCGCTAAAAAAGTTAGGCCAAAAAATGTTGATAATACTAAACCGACCAAAAAAAATCGATTGGTCTTGGTCTCACAGCTTTTTGATCAGCCGTTCGCTCACCAGAGGGAGCTGAAGTTAAAGTTAAAAACCCTTCTTCACCGAAAAATATATATCGGATTCTTTTATTTTTTTGTCAAAAAGACCGCAATATAATATTCTTATCTCAACTATCAAAGAGTCTGAATCGAAAAAATATTTTGGCTAATATCGCCAAAAACGTGTTTTTTATTTCATTCAAACCGCAAAGGATCCTAGACCTATTTTTCGAAAAAACTTATTAATTTGATACGTTTTTTCCCAGAAATCTCAGCTTGAATTCTTCCGCGGCGATAACAAATTGCATTTCTTAAATGGTAGTGGTGAGCAGTTATGTGAGTGGTCCGCCAGCGATTTTTCTCGATTTTATCTTATCATTTTTAAGTTATAAAAAATAAACTTATAAAATATAAGACCATAATTTATAAGCAACTTTGAAGTTTATTGTATTCATTTTTAATGAAAAATTGCTTGATAATGTATTAATAATAAATACGAAAACGTTCGCACCAGGAAAATGAGAATTATAAAATATAATTTATATTGTGAAAAATAGTAGAAAATAATAAATAACAAGTGTAAAAGATTCTTATCTAGGGTCAGGTCATTTTTAATTAGTGCGAAACAAAAGGCGTTGATTCTGTTTGAAAATTATTGTTTGCGCAGCTAAAATTGTTAAACTTAGTTTGACAAATGTTGTCGGAGATCTAAAGAGACATTTGAATGAACCTCGGTTTTTGTTTACATTTTTGAATAAACTCTTTATTGCAAAGATTGGAATGTTTATAACATGGGTGGGAGTTATTAATTAAGGGGTACTGATTCAAATCATAAAATGCTCGTCAGGAGTTATTTGTATAGAGGTCATGATTTTTTCGGGTATATTGCAATCGATTTCTCATGTGCTCGATGGTCGGGTACAAGTAAAATATCGAATTTGCGATCGTGGTTGAGAATAACTGCGCACCAAAACCCTCCGTAAGAGCATCAAGAATCATGAATCATCAAAATCCTCGGCCAGCCTAATCATGATTAGGGTGCGCAGCGGGAATCCTACAGACTAAACAAAAAACGTTGATGCACAAATTTTGCGATCCGGGGGTTATCGCCACCGAAAAAAACGATTCCGAGCAAAATAAAAATTTTTCGGCCTTCTAGCGGTCGGAAAATTAGTTCTAAAGACCCTTATTCTCAGCACTAACTCAAATTTTGATCATGATAAACTTATTTTTTTTTTTATGATAAAGAAAGTACTCACAAAAAAATTTGCTATTATGAAAAATAATTGTTTTGAAAAAAATGTATGACAACCAGCAAACCCAAGCTCACAGTCTCCAATTCATATCAATAACCGGCACTTTTACCGGTAATAATCCGAGTTTTTCAAATTTTGCCCAAGATTTTTTTTCGTTGCTATCAATAGTTCAAAAGATATAAATTTGCCTGCTGCGCGTCCTAATCATGATCCATGGACCCAATTTTTACAAACTATACATTCTATTTGTTTCATGAATTACCTTTTTTGTCGCAGCATTTTTTTAGTCACCCAAATTTGAAGTGTGACTTCGTATCCTGGTGAACCTCGCGAGGGATCGATAATAACGACGGAAAGTACGTCAACTACTGCGTCAAACGAACCTGACGAAACAACTAGTGGTGCTAAAATTCTTTCCAACTTCTCATATTATCTGTCTCTTATTCTTTTATTTCATATATCCCTTTATCACCTTTTGGTTAGAATGCGTAGCCACTACTCCTTTTAACGTGTGATTTTAACGTTGTGGCTACGCATTCTAACCAAAAGGTGATAAAGGGATATATATTCATTATTTCATATATTCTTCATTATTTATAAATCAGAAAATACAATTTTAAAATACATTTTGGATATTTATTACACTAGGTACTCTTTGTGGATCAATTATCAAAACGACTAGTCATGTTGCCCTCGAATGTTACAATAATTCAGGGGCAAACAAATAACAAAAGACTCGCTGGTAAACAAATTTTTCGAATTGTTTTTTTAGAATTTGAGAAAAAATTCCAGTTTTCGACAAACTCGCGAGCATTCATAAATTGTCTGTATTTTCCCGCGAATTCCGAATATCCTTTTTCCAACCAAAGTGAATCTTGGAAATGATGGTGATCTCTATAGCGCGTGTTCGGATCCCACTAGTGTTGTCTTAGTGATTGTCTCGGGTACAATAATATGCAATGGTGCTTGATATCGGGAGCCCCAAATTTGATTGATGCGTAATATCAGCCGATCAACCACGAGCCATTAAGGCGGCGTGGGATTCGAATTTTGGCCTCAAAAACCCAAATACAAAAAAAAAGGATTCGATAATAGTAGGATTCGAACACCCACTAAAGTCTATAGAGATCATCATCATTTTCAAGATTAACTTTGGTTGGGCAAAAGATATACGAGTATACACTGTATAATATGCAGGATACTTTGCGGGCAACATTAATTTCAAAAAAAATTAGGCAAAATTTTGCGTCGACCGCCCTATAACTTAAAGTGCGGCCGACGCAAAATTTGACGAACTTTTTTGAAATTAATGTTGCCCGCGAAGTATCCTGTATAGTATACAGTGTAGCCTATAGGTTATAAGTGGCACTCCAGTGACTCCACCTATCAATTCACCACTGGTGAATCACCAGGTTAAAAGGATAGAATATCCTTTTCCCAACCTAAGTCCATCTTAAAAATGCTAACTATCTCTATAGCACGTGTTCGAATCCCACTGATGTCGTCTCCGTGATTGCTTGAGTGATTACACACCGACTAACTATGGCGTTCCTAATATCAAGCACCCTTGCCTATAATCATACTCAAGACAATCACTAAGACAACATTAGTGGGATTCGACCACGCGCTATAGAGATAATAAGCATTTTTAAGATGGACTTAGGTTGGGAAAAGGATATGGATTTAATTTGATCACAGACCCTCTGAGAACAGCTCCTGAATATTTGAATGATATAAACAACGCGGAATACTATCACCCAATCAAAACCCTGGATTGCAGAATAGGCCGATTTCATTGGTCAAATTTAGAAGGGCTCTGTAATCCATATATCCTCTTCTTATATATTTTTTTTGAGATTCCGAGTCCATCCTAACCACCAAAAAGGAAGAAAACGAATCCTTCCTTAGTTATTTACAAATTTATATTTTAGGCTGTTATGGTGAATTTCCTTCAGTTTCTGACTCAAATAACGACGAAACATGTTTCAATTTAAATGATAAAAAACACGAATTCGGAATGAAAGTTTCAGATGCTTCCATTACTGATGGTTCAAGTGTTTCAGTAAAGTGTATTAAGGTGATTAATTTTTCTTATGAACCTTGTCTATGACACATTTCATAAATGTTTCTCAAACGAATTGAGGATTTAAAAAAAATTATTTTTTTTAAAAGTGAGAATTTATAAATCAAAGAGGTTGTTGGCGCCAAAATGTAGGGTATCCATCTTATTTTTTGATCCATAACAAATAACATCATTGTGAATGTTCAACTAAGTTCACCAAAGTCAGTCATCCTCTTAAAAATTAAAAAAAACAAAAAAATTTCGAAAATTTTCTAGGTAATTTCAAATCAGAAAATGTGATTTTGTTGTGATATACGAATTTTTATGGTGTTTATGACTAAAATGACCACGGAGATTACAAAATGATATCAATAAAATTCAAATTTCGTGTTTTTTTCAAATCGAGCTCAGCAGCGCAGTAAAAATTAGAAAAAATGCGTCGACAGCAATCTAGCCAAAAATCAACTTTAGTGATTTTCTCAAGCGCCAAAATGTGTCAGCGATACAGGCGATTTTTCATTAAAATTATAAGTGCCTAATATCCCTTTATGACCTTTTGATTAATCTAATAGATGTGGGTTGAGGGAGCCAATCCTAACACTCCTAAGACCCCTCCTAGCCACTCATGAGGCCGCTTTCTCTTCTTTTCAGCCCACATCTATTAGATTAATCAAAAGGTCATAAAGGGATATCCATTTATTACACTTTGGTTAGAAAGCGCTGTTGAGAGATTTTTCTAGTATATTTAAGCCTAGAAAAATCTCCCAACAGCGCTTTCTAACCAAAGTGTAATAAAGGGATATACAGCTGAGTTGAGGGGTTGCCCAGATTCACTTTTTTGTGATACTTTAACTTAATACCCCACGGTGGAGGTAAAAAGAAAGCTAGTTTATTGCTCATAGAGACTTGATTAGCGCAAAAATTTGGTGTACAGAAATAAATTAAATAATTTAGAAGAAAATTTTTGGATTTCAGAAAGATAACAGAACAAAAGGTGATTCCATCAATGAAATTATTTAAATATATAAAAACATTTTAATCATTTATACACATATTTGCTTTAATATAGACAACAAGGTCATATCCATTATGATGCCCGGGTAACACTAAAAACTTATTCCTTATTCTTTTAACAGGCAAATAAGTTTTTAGTGTTACCCGGGCATCATAATGGATATGACCTTGTTGTCTATATTAAAGCAAATATGTNAATCTGAACAATGATGATACATTATTGTTTTATCAAATTTGAAAAAAACTTCTGATATCATTTTTTTTATGATTTTTGTAAGATCTGAACAATGATCATTAGGGTGGCCGCGATTGAAGCATTTCCGTGTTAAAGCAATTTGGGGAAAAATCTGAGGAAGTGGGTAGTATTTTTTTCCAAAAAATTTTTTTTTGGAAAATTTTTGGTCCTTCCTCCTGATAGGCTGAAATAAAAATTGTAATTTGAGTCATTTTGAAAAGGGGATCGTATGCGCAATAAAATTTCCGATCAAGGTTCATAATCTGGAATCACGAAATTTTGTCGTAAAACCTGCTTTTTTGGCCTCTGAAAACCATGAAATACCCCAAAAAATTGATCATACATTATTGTCTTTTCAAATATTTTCGCACTCTGATATTTTTATACTAACGCACGTAAGTTTTAAATGAGGTAATTTAAAAAATAACTCTGACGAGAAATCACACCCTGCTCTGTAAATTTTAAATTTCATGAATACCAAAAATAAATGTAAATTGAAAATGATGAGAACTTAAACTGACAAAAAATAAGAGTTCCATATTTAAAAATATAATTGCAAAAATAGGTTGATCTATCAATTTCCTGAATTTTGCGGTTAAAATTTTAAAAATTAAAACAATTAACGATATCCCAAATTTACAAGTTTACAAGTAGATAGTGTTAACTGGCTATCTCAGGCTGATTTATGACTCTGCAAACGGTAATATACAAAAATTACAAAGTTTTTGTTTTTCAAAAGATTAGATAACCCAGACCGCAAAATCCCAGAAAAAGATTTATCAATATTATTTGTACAGAAGATAATCGTTTAATATGAAGTTTTTTTGTCTTTATTTCATTATTTCTATCGAGTGGTAAGCTCGATTTGTTTTCAAAAGCAAAGTAAATTGTTTGGCAAGCGTCCAATGGTGAGCTATCGTGCAAAATGCAGCAATCACGTGAATCGAGTAGGTTTTGAAAATAAGTAAGGCCATTGGTTAAACAAAACATTACGCCTCGAGGCACATCAACTGACACAAATTTGATTTTTCGCTGACCTTGAAACCGTCATAATTTCGTGGAATTTTTGGCATGACGATAATCCTTGATTTTTTCTGTAAAGCATGGCCAACTTTCATGTAAATCCACCATCAAGATTTCTCTATATCGAAGATCCTGCCTAGTGTCATTTTTATCTTGAGCGTCATCACTTTGAGCCAGTGTCCAATCATAATACCCGATTGTCGAGTCAATTCAAGAATCCCGCGATTTGATTGGCCACTTTATCAAATTGATGACGCTCAAGATAAAAATCACACTAGGCAGGATCTTCGATATGTCCAAAAAACATAAAATTAAAATAATTGACGTGTTGCGTCCACTTTTTTTTCCCTTTTTTGTATGTCCACTATGGGACATAATTCCTATCCTATAGTGTATATGAATTTGGGCAACACCTCAAGTCAGCTGTAGAATATTTGAATACCCAAAATTTGAACATCGATGATTACGGGTAGCCAGAAAAACGCCAAAATTTGAAAATGATGCGTTTTAATGATGACGCCTGAAACGTTATTCAATCTTAAATATTTCAATAAATATTTAAGAACTTAATTTCAGGTGATGCAAAAATATTTTTAAGGGCTATCAAATAAATATTCCATATACGAAAAACACTTTAGCAAAATGTACATGTAAAGATAAGAGCTGCAGTTGGAAATTTGAAGAAGGTGATGTAAAATGTATCCCTTGCCAAATGCCATCGATGACGTATCTTAAGGGAAAAGCAATTATGGAGGTTTGGAATATGCCTATTATAAATGTGAGTGAGACCAGTTCAGTACACCAAATACTGCAGTTTTTCTGGAAACGATTGTTTCCAAGGTCCAAAATTGTAATCCTTAATTTTTTTAGAAGTGGGAAGGCGAAATGAGTTTTGTGGTGATTTTTAAACCATGGAAAAAATCAACAAATGGATGGTCTATTTCAATCCAGACAACTGAACCACTAAGGACTAGGTCTCATAATTATATGCAGAAAAAATAAGTATTATATCTTATATGACGGAAGACTGGCGGATAATAGTTCCAAAGGGCGGCAAGGGATTAAGAGGGGTTAGTGTTGTTGCCTGGGTCCTAACTTTTTGTGTCGCTCGATCAAAATGAAATTTTTGTGGCAAGGGATTAAGAGGGATTAGTGTTTTTTGCTTGAGTTCTAACTTTTTGTGTCACGTGATCGAATGAAGTTTTGGTCGAATGTGCGTAGGTAATATATTTTGAGTCATTTAGAATCGAGCCTCCTGCGAGCGCTGCGGAGCACAAAAATAGCTTTGGGAAANTACACGATGCAAACAAACGTTTGTTGATACATCATTTGGTTTTCTCGCTATGATGCCGAATGTCCGATGTTCCTTAAAAAAAAAAGTACCTTAGGGCCTCGGGTGCATTTTGGCAGATTTGCACTTTTCAATTTTTTTTGTCTCTTCATGGGAAACTTTTTGCCACTCTAATTTCGAATAAAAAGTATTTCAAACGTAAGTTGCCACTTTTGAGCTCACTTTGTATAACTGTTTTTTTTCAGATCGATTATTTTACTTTAAAAATCGTCTTTAAAATAAACACTCTCAAAACGCGCCTTTTTACTTTAGGTGTATTAAATTACTATAATTTTTTTTCTTTTTAATTAATTTAGAAGCTTCAAAAAATGGTCTCGCATCACCATCGAAAATTATTATAATTTCATATGATTTCTAGCGTCAAATCGAAAATTAAAATTTCCTAAAAAAGACGAAAAAAAAAACGAAATTTTAGCAATCGAAAGAATATTTATTTTCGATGAGTTAAATATTATGAAATTTTTTCGTGGGTGAACGAGTCGGCTTACCAATTAGGCAAGTCTCGGTGAAATATTTTTTTTTTTAATTTTTGAATTAAAGAGGGCTATACATTTCGCCGCAAAACGGTATTTTCATTAAAAAAAGTATGATTCAGAGTAAAAACAGAGCGAAGAACAAAACGTAGACATGTTTAAATATCTTATATGACGGAAGACTGGCGGATAATAGTTCCAAAGGGCGGCAAGGGATAAGAGGGGTTAGTGTTTTTTGCCTGGGTCCTAACTTTTTGTGTCGCTCGAATCAAAATTGAAATTTTTTGGCAAGGATTAACAGGGATTAGTGTTTTTTGCTTGAGTTCTAACTTTTTGTGTCACGTGATCAAATGAAGTTTTGTGGAATGTGCGTAGGTAATATATTTTGAGTCCATGTAGAACTCGAGCCTCCTGCGGGCGCTGCGGAGCACAAAAATAGCTCTTTGAGAAAGAATCAACCTTTTCTCAGCGGTTTCCGAAAATACTATTACGTAAGTTACGTAACGTAACACAATAGAATTATTGCCCCTTTGTAATTCGCCGCATTATTTAACCGCCATTTTAATTATTAACTCCTAATTTAAATAATGATCAAAAAAATGTTTTAACCTCATCTAAAATAAAATTCATAATATTATACTACCGAGCAGAAATGTTAATGGTTATTGGTATTTTATTGGTAAGAAAAAAATAATTTGATACTTTTGGGCTCAATAACATTACAGAGGTCAAATTTTAACAACCGATGATCACTTTTTACCAGTTAAATTTTGTTTTTCTATTAATTAACAAAAAATATGCGAATACGCCTTTTCGGACCAACATTTGAAAATGAGAGATTGAACTACTGAGCTCATTCTTGTTTATCTGGATTTTCTAGTCGAAATTGTTCAACTTTTTGGAATTATAAAAAAATAAAAAAACAGCCAATAATCAGATTTTTTCCAAATCTCTAATAAACGCAATTAATTTTACGTTTTGAGTTTCGAATGTAACTATTTTTCTTTTTGACTGACAGAATTATATTTATCATCTGCTCCGATCTTAGAAATCATTTCATCGGCGCTTTTTATCTCGGACGTATACAGATCGCCTTATTTCAGTTCACATTAAAAACATTTTAAAATTCAAATCTGATGTCACACCAGAATAAGAGAAAAAACTGTTGAAAATAACGAAGTAAAAAATTGTAAGTTGTTATTTATATTTTACTCAAATGTGTGTTCAAGTGAGCCTTTTAACATCTTAATAAAAAATAAATTTTAATGCAATAAAATTAACCTCAAATAGCAATTCGACAGGTCATTTTTATGACAAATTAATTAAAAAATTTCTGCAAAAAACATAAAACCTCGAGGAAATTAAGCCAAAATTTTATTTTGATCAGAGCCTTTTTAAATGCAAAAATCCGGCCTTAAATGAACATTTTTGAAATTCAAATGACATAAAATCGACTTTTAATAAAATTTTTCAAATTCATTTAATGTGAAATTAAATTTCTATGAAAATTAGCTATGAAATATTCATGCCAAAATTTCATAACGCCAGATAACTCCAGCAATAAAAAGACCTTTTTTTAAATGCGAAAAATCGACCTCAAATTAACATTTCGAAATTCATTTAATTTGAAATTAAATTCCATTGAAAGTAAGCTATAGATATTTGAGAAAATTTCCAACGCTAGATAATCCAGCTTTAAATAGTTTTATACAATGTGATATTTGAACGAAAATTTAACATCCTGAACATTATTGAAGATCACGGATAACTCGACCTATCAAAAACGAGCTTCGAAATAGACTCATATTTTGTCGCAAAAAGCCTATTTCTCCGGTGGTTTGAAAGTAAGAAAATTGTTGGTAGCTTTTATTTACACAAATACTACGCATGTCTGTTATTATTCGCGCAGAAGCCTATTTATCCCTGGATTTTCGAAAAAATTTCTTTCGATGTGCTCGATTCGTTTTTTTTCGACTTTTTAAAAATTTCGATATTGACGTGGGAAATCGTATTTGAAACCCAATTGAATAATGTTTATACGGTCGTCAGGACTGTTTTTTGAGGCTTCTAATTATAAATTAATAGAAAATATAATTTAAATGTAATTTAGAACCTTTCGATAGCAAACGCGATCTCTCTCTTTTTTGTGACATTGGAAACTTTTTGTTTTTGTCCAAGTCAACCGGTTTACCGGTAATTGATGTTTGAAACCGACAGTTCATGGGTTCTAATCTCAGTAGGCCCTTTTTTGTCTATTATTATCGAACTGTATTTATTTTTGATAATAATCGGACACTATGTGCTGATGGATTAACAGAAACGGTCAAAGAAAACCGTTTTCGAGTGATTTACTTGAAAAAAAAAATATTTTTTGCGAAAATCCTATGTTTTGTCTCAGAAAAAACTGGCAACTTCAAAGGTCGATTACCGGTGAACCGGTTGACTAGGGCAAAAACGAACATTTTCCAATGTCACAAATTGAGTGGCTACAAGGTGTAAAAGACCGTTTGTGGATACATCATATCCCTTTATCACTTTTTGGTTAGAATGCGTAGCCACTACTCCTTTTAACGTGTAATTTTAACGTTGTGGCTAAAACGCATTCTAACCAAAAAGTGATAAAGGGATATGGTCTCCGCGCTATGAGACCGAATGTCCGATAAAAAAAAATACCTTATCAAACTTTTTAGTCTTTATCCATTGAAAAATAAGAAATTTGTTTTCTACATTTTCAAGCATAAAAATTTTAAAATTTCTGAAAAAAGACCATTGAAATGAATTGATTTTCAGGTTCTGGGCCTATGATGGCAAATGGTGGAGGTATGACTCAACCACCAGCATCCAATTCCAGTTTCCGACGAGGTAAGAAATTCTGGGCTGTTAATTCAAATAATTATTTATTTATTTTTGTTTAAAACCTTAAATATTGTGAGTCCCAAGTCACAAGATTTTTGTGAATTTGAAATTTAATTCTCAGACACTTTTTTGGTACTTAGCTCCAGTGGCTTTCTTAAATATGCAAATTTAAGTTGTGTTTATCAATTAATCGAGTCAACTTTTAATATAAATATTTCTCTGACAGATGCTGCAAAAAAAGCGCATAAGCTTTGCATGTCAATCTGGTTAAATTTGTAAGGTACCGAGTGGGCGAAGTCTACGAGGGATCTTCAAAAATTTATTTTTAAACTTTTTGGCGTACATTTATGGACTTTTTCAATTTAGAAAATCAGGTCGCAAATTTGCGATAAGAAATATAAGTCGAAAAGTAGACAAAGTCTACTTTCAACTGAATTTTCTTGAACAATTGATTTTTTAAAATTTGGGTTTGAAATTTCACAATAGTTATATCGTGTTTAGAAGGAGTGAACACAAAAATCTCGAGAGATATCAGTGTGGTGTATACTAGGGGGTGAGAGTACAGGCCGCCTGTCGGCCAATCAGGGACGGTTACTTCCCAGTCGAGTACATTCTCTCGATTTTTGTGTTCCCTCCCTCTGAACAGGATATAGAGAGGATAGTGGACAAAATCTGCTTTTGCCCGTTTTTTTTGAAACTTCATTTTTTTTAAACTTCATTTTTGCAAATAACTTGAAAGGAATTTTGACTTATAAAGAGTTAATGAAATAAGTTTAGTTTGCCTTAGAAGTGTGGATGATAGACTGAGCGTGTCATTTTTAGAATTCACACCTACTTCTGCGGAATTATTATTTCAATAGCGGTTCAGAATTATCGTTTATCACGTCTTTCCGAATTTCTTGTGTGTTTCTTAAAAACAAAGTTCCTTCGATTGGATTAGAAACCTCAACTATTTTCCTCAAAATTGCTTTGGTACCTCCTGGTAACTTTAATGTTACCAAAACCGCTATGTTGGGTTTAAATCCGCTCTTAAAACGTGGCACCGTAACCTTATTTTTATTGTTTATTTGCAATTTTTAAAAAAGAACGAGATCATTCAAAATTAATAAAATTAAATTTAGCGTGGTCATCAGCGGTTATTAGGTTCGTGCATTTTGGTATAATTATAACTAAAGCGGATATCAGTGGAGTTAATCAAGTGTCCGAAAATATGAATAATCGTTTTTCAGCTCGAAAAACGCGTGTTACTGTCCATAACGGTTGTGATAAGCTCGCTCATCTACCAAAAGCTTCAGTTATCTTATTCGTATATTAATCTTATTCTGATAAGCAAAAATCGATCATTAAAGTTTTATTGAGTGTATAATATATACTGTATATTTGATCGAACAAAAAAAATGTTTTTTTTTCATCTTATTTAACTCGAAGACTCGATTTCCGGCATATAAGTTACAAATTAACAAGTGAAACACTGCTATTTATAGCTGGTCTCAGATTTGAAATATGATATCTCGATCGCTTACAAAACAATTATTCATATCGCCCGCGCGTCAAAATATAGCAGTAAATGTGAAATATTGCTAATCAGCTGAAAACTCAAATCAGTACCACCTTATGTTCTACACTTGATCGATTTGTCTTTGTCGGCTTTTGGGTTTAAATTGCCGTTCAATTCTTTCGAAAAATAATTTTTTGAAAAATATTCTTCATTATTTTGAGTTTCATAAAAATCACTTGTGAAAAAATTATCTTTGTATAGAGACTGCAGAAAATAAACTTATATCAAAAATAATCCTCAAATACTTTCCTAAAAACTAGGTTTCCTCATAATTTTAATATTATGTATGTTTTCACACAATTAATTTTTCAAGAAATTTAGGAAAATCCTAAAAAAAAGTAGGAAAAATAACTTTCAAACGGATAATCGTATAAATTTTCAACAAATATTTTGGAAATAAAATTACAAACTTCTATGACGCATTTGAATTGAGGTCTGTGACGATGTTTATTTCTCTCCGCAGTTTGGCTCCCGAAAAATTTTTTGCCTTCAAGATAGTCAAAGGGTGTGAGGAGGTTAAATGGTGAATGGTCACTAACTTGCCGGAAATCGAGTCTTCGAGTTAAATAAGATGAAAAAAAACATTTATTTTTCGATCAAATATACAGTATATATTATACACTCAATAAAACTTTAATGATCGATTTTTGCTTATCAGAATAAGATTAATATCGAATAAGATACTGAAGCTTTTTGGTAGATGGCGAGCTTATCACAACCGTTATGGACAGTAACACGCGTTTTTCGAGCTGAAAAACGATTATTCATATTTTCGGACACTTGATTAACTCCACTAATCCGCTTTAGTTATAATTATACCAAAATGCACGAACCTAATAACCGCTGATGAACCAGCTAAATTTAATTTTATTAATTTTGAATGATCTCGTTCTTTTTAAAAAATTGCAAATAACAATAAAAATAAGGTTACGGTGCCACGTTTTAAGAGCGGATTTAAACCCAACATAGCGGTTTTGGTAACATTAAAGTTACCAGGAGGTACCAAAAGCATTTTGAGGAAAATAGTTGAGGTTTCTAATCCAATCGAAGGACCTTTGTTTTTTAAGAAACACACAAGAAATTCGGAAAGACGTGATAAACGATAATTCTGAACCGCTATTGAAATAATAATTCCGCAGAAGTAGGTGTGAATTCTAAAAATGACACAGCTCAGTTCTATCATCCACACTTCTAAGGCAAAACTAAATATTTTCATTAACACTCTTTATAAGTCAAAATTCCTTTCAAGTTATTTTGCAAAAAATGAAGTTTAAAAAAATGAAGTTTCAAAAAAAAAACGGGCAAAAGCAGATTTGCCACTATCCTCTCTATATCCTGTTCAGAGGAGAGAAACACAAAAATCGAGAGAATGTACTCGACTGGGAAGTAACCGTCCCTGATTGGCCGACAGGCGGCCTGTACCCCTAGTATACACCACACTGATATCTCTCGAGATTTTTTGTGTTCACTCCTTCTAAACACGATATAACTATTGTGAAATTTCAAACCCAAATTTTAAAAAAATCAATTGTTCAAGAAAATTCAGTTGAAAGTTGACTTTGTCTACTTTCGACTTATATTTTCTTATCGCAAATTTGCGACCCTGATTTTCTAAATTGAAAAAGTCCATAAATGTACGCCAAAAAGTTTAAAAATAAATTTTGAAGATCCCTCGTATACTTCGCCCACTCGGTACCTTACAAATTTAACCAGATTGACATGCAAAGCTATGCGCTTTTTTTGCAGCATCTGTCAGAGAATATTTATATTAAAAGTTGACTCGATTTAATTGATAAACACAACTTAAATTTGCATATTTAAGAAAGCCACTGGAGCTAAGTACCAAAAAAGTGTCTGAGAATTAAATTTCAAATTCACAAAAATCTTGTGACTTGGGACTCACAATATTTAAGGTTTTAACACAAAAATAAATAAATAATTATTTGAATAACAGCCCAGAATTTCTTACCTCGTCGGAAACTGGAATTGATGCTGGTGGTTGAGTCATACCCTCCACCATTTGCCATCATAGGCCCAGAACCGAAAATCAATTCATTTCAATGGTCTTTTTTCAGAAATTTTAAAATTTTATGCTTGAAAATGTAGAAAAAACAATTGCTTATTTTTCAATGGATAAGACTAAAAAGTTTGATAAGGTATTTTTTTTTATCGGACATTCGGTCTCATAGCGCGGAGACCATATCCCTTATCACTTTTTGGTTAGAATGCGTGAGCCACAACGTTAAAATTACACGTTAAAAGGCGAGTAGTGGCTACGCATCTAACCAAAAAGTGATAAGGGATATGATGTATCCACAACGGTCTTTTACCACCTTGTAGCCACTCAATTTGTGACATTTAGAAAATGTTTCGTTTTTCCCTAGTCAACCGGTTCACCGGTAATCGACCTTTGAAGTTGCCAGTTTTTTCTGAGACAAAACATAGGATTTTCGAAAAAATTTTTTTTTTCAAGTAAATCACTCGGAAAACGGTTTTCTTTGACCGTTTCTGTTAATCCATTAGCACATAGTGTCCAATTATTATCAAAAATAAATACAGTTCGATAATAATAGACAAAAAAGGGCCTACTGAGAATTAGAACCCATGAACTGTCGGTTTCAAACATCAATTACGGTGAACCGGTTGACTTGGACAAAAACAAAAAGTTTCCAATGTCACAAATTAAGTTGGCTACACGATGCAAACAAACGTTTGTTGATACATCATTTGGTTTTCTCGCTATGATGCGAATGTCCCGATGTTCCTTAAAAAAAAAAGTACCTTAGGGCCTCGGTGCATTTTTGGCAGATTTGCACTTTTCAATTTTTTTTGTCTTCATGGGAAACTTTTTGCCACTCATAATTTTCGAATAAAAAGTATTTCAAACGTAAGTTGCCACTTTTGAAGCTCACTTTGTATAACTGTTTTTTTTCAGATCGATTTATTTTTACTTTAAAAATCGTCTTTAAAATAAACACTCTCAAACGCGCCTTTTTGTACTTTAGGTGTTAAATTACTATAATTTTTTTTCTTTTTAATTAATTTAGAAGCTTCCAAAAATGGTCTCGATCACCATCGAAAATTTATATAATTTTCATATGATTTCTACGTCGAAATCGAAAATTAAAATTTCCTAAAAAAGACGAAAAAAAAAACGAAATTTTAGCACATCGAAAGAAATATTTATTTTCATGAGTTAAATTTATGAAATTTTTTGCGTGGGTGAACGAGTCGGCTTACCAATTAGGCAAGCTCGGGAAATATTTTTTTTTAATTTTTGAAAAAAAAACACCTTGTGAGCACAGAGCCCACAATTGTGGCTCCGCAACACACTAACAAATATCAAAAAAAAGACATAAAACTGGATCGAGAAATCTTTTGTTTCAAATACCATTATAAAGAATTTAAGATTCGGTTTTCAAGAAAAATAATTGAATTTTTCTTCTTCGAATGTTTTGTTCCGGGCATTACGGGGTGGAGTTTGATTTATCCAGGATTTTAAAGCCTATGTTTTCACTTCCGTAAAAATTATTTCGGAACTGGACTACAAATCATGTGAGATTACAGCCAGTTTTAGGAAGTGTTTTGTGCATGCAATAACAGTTGAAATAAAAATTTTATTGGTATCCAGGGGCGACATTTTTCTTGAGGAAGTGAAATTAATCTATTTTTTCAACTTCCAGTATCCACATGAAAAAAATTTAGTTTATTATAAAATTGAATTTTAACCAATACAAACATTGTCCACATGTTGTACTTTTATTACATATTTACTACTTCGAAAATAATAGAAAAATGCATTATCCTGCTTTTATAGGAAAAAAATAACATTTTTCATCATAAATATGTTTTTTTTTCGACAAAATTTTTGACTTATTTATAAATAATTTGATTTATTGAGATAATAAATCAAAAAGCGGACAAAACTATGACCGTAAGGCCAGATCTTGTGCGTTGTTTTCGACAGAAGAATAAAAAATTGGTAGAAGACAACTGTGACCGGTGTATCACGTGATACTGGTACAGCCTTGGCCTTTTATCACTAGTTTTTTCTAGAACTCAAATTAAATTTTTCTTAGAATAAGGAAAAAAATGTCCGAAATGCCAAAATATGACCTTTCAACTTCTTATGAGGACAAACTTAACTNAATAGCTAGTGTTTCACTTGTTAATTTGTAACTTATATGTCATTGTAAAAAATGTATGGTTTTTCAAGAAATGGTAAGTGTTTGATAGGGTATTTCTTGAATAATTTTGTCTTTGGAATATCTCAATCTTGCTCTTCCACTGGTGTCTCCTGCCATCGTATCCTCCACATGCTTGCTGATCAATTTCCTAAAAACAAAATAGAAGGCACAATCTACACTCAATATAGAAAATATTTGGAATTCTGGCTGCTTTTACTTACAATCAATCTTCTGCTCTGTCACTTCAACTGATATTATTTTATATATATATTTTTATATATAGCTAGCCCCGTTTTGAAGTCTAATTAAAAAACATCTATAATAGACGACGTTCAAAACCTCATGATTGGTATAGTTTTGAAGGGGTGAATATTACCATTAAAAATTTATTACCCCCTAATAAGCGCTTAAAACCATGACAGGTTCTACTGAAAACCTGATGAGCATTTGCTTTCACAAGTAAATGAATCTACAGTAAATATCTCTGTAGAAAACATTGGGTTTTCAACTATATCTCACTGCACACATAGTCATTTAATAAATGCAACTCAACACAAAAAAATGAAACTTTGCTTATATGGCTCGATTTATAAGAATGGTCACTACTTGCCGGAAATCAAGACTGGGTACAGATTAACTTCTACAGTCTACGAGTTAACACAAATTTCCTTATGTTCCAGATGATTAAGCGTTAGTATGCCGAGAAAATAATATATTTGTTCAGATTTTTTGTAAAAATTCCTTCGAAAGTTTTTAAAAGTCTTTATTTTGACGATTTTGGTCTCCATAAGTTTTAAACAAGATCTATATTCTGGCTTCTCATGAAGTTTGTACCGATAATTAATATTTTTGAAAATGGCTACTACAATGCGAAATATGATGTTCCATGTGGTTAATTTCATAAGAAATTCACGTTTTTATGTTAACAATTTATTTTTTTCCCGAATTATGATATCATTTTTACTCACTATTTTAAGTAACCAAATCGTCTATAACGGTAATCCTTCGGTATTCTTTACAACGGGAATACGGTCAGTTCTAAAACAAAGTGTTCTAATTAAAAAGTACTCGTGGAAGTTTAAACTACGAACGTTGTTTATCGTTGGTCTTGAAAAAGATTATAAACTTAATTTTTTGACAAAAATTAGCCATAATAGCCTATTATCAATAGGTTATTGTTTCGTAGGACGTTACGTTATATAAAAATATTGCATCTTTGTTCTGTGCACAGTGCCCTAGAAGAAGAAAAACTTCCATTTCATTTATTAAAATGAAAATTTTTACATACTGTGATTTGTTAGGGGCTCATGTGAGAAGTATCTCAAGAACCCACAATTATTCATTTCTGTAGTAGAACTTGATTATTTTCTATTAGGATTCTTAAAAAACTTGTTCGGTCTATGAACCGAAGAAGGCTAGTTTAGTTTAAATAAATATAATTTTCAAATTTGTAATAAGTGTTGAAAAAGAGAAAATGGTATGATCTCGAGCACTCGAATGTATTATAAGTTGAGCATAGTTTATACTAACCTTTTCAGAAAAAATACTTAGGAATCGTTTGGTGCTATTCAACACTTGATACGATGACCTTGAGGTCAAAAATAATTTTCAAATTGTGATCCTGGGACTCGAGAAATAAATTGAAAAATCATAAAATAAAAGTTTTTTTATAATTGTCTAAAAAAGGTTCAGTTTATTTATAAACTTTTCATTATTTTGAAAGCACTTTTAGGTAAAAAAAATGTTTGGGTCCAAAATTTTTTTAGATTTTTATAATATGATTATGGGGAATAAAAAATTATGAGAGCTTCAAATAGTTTTTTGGCCTATACAACCCCCTTAAAGGACTTCATCTTTAATTGATAATACTCTATTATCCCGACCAAGTTCAATCATTATAAACTTCAGCAAAAGCGAAAATGACGTGTTTAATATAACACTATACTATCAAATATGGATAATACTGTATTAAACACAACAAACAGTCCAAAATCGATAATCACTTATCGATATGTATCGCTCAGGACTTAGCATGACAAATTCCTTCCGGGTCCGGTTGCTTTATTCCCTCTTTTAAATAACTTTTCACATTTTAGCCGGAAAGGGATTATGTTCTCTAAACGTTTCACTGTTTTGACAAGTTGGGGTTGTTTGAGTGTCGCCTCATTTTAAATCCCTTGGGATTCATTATCATTATTTTCGGTACGAATGCTATTTTATGGAGCTTATACTTAGCTTTCAGTAAAGGACGATCCTTTACAGTAAATACAGCTTTTTACTGCGAATGTTGCATAAAAAGCGTTTATTTTTTGATCAAAAAAAAATTCTATGCGTAGTAAATGTCTGATTCATTTAAGCTTCTCAGAATATCTTGAAAAAAAATTAATAGAGTTTGTCTACAGGCGGTTTTTTTCAATCGTACCACGGTGCTTTTCTTGAGGGTGAACAGGGAACTTTGGATTCCTATGATGGATTAAAATAAAAAATAGCGGAAAAGAATCAGCTCGCGAAAAAAAAATTTTTGCTCGAGCTTTTTTTTTCAAATCCCTGGTCGCTGATTGGCGGACCTTATTGGGAAATATTGACGCTTAACCATGGCAACCAACGTATTCCTTGCAAGATTCTAGGCATTTTGATAAAAAAAGAATTGGAAAAATTTCTTTTCTAACCTTTCAAAATTGCAAATGAAACTTTTCAAATCACAGAAAAATCACAGAAAATTGAAAATTTTCGATCACAGAGCAGTATTTCAAAAAAAGGGCTCGAGCAAAATTGTTTTTTCGCGAGCTGATTTTTTTCCGCTATTTTTTATTTAAATCCATCAAAGGAATCCCAAGTTCCCAGTTCACCCTCAAAAAAAAGCACCGTGCGTACCCAAAATCATGTGTTATTGACGATATTGTATATCATTAGGGGCCAAATACAAATAAAATTCCATTGGAAAACGCATATTATGGAATGCAGTTTATGTGAAATGACTAAAAAGCGATGTAATCGTGTGAAAAACATGTTAACTTCATCATTTCTTGGACATTTGAAATAAGACATGCTAAATAATTTTAAAAAACCTGAATTCGTTTTTATTTTTGATAAGATTTCTTCTAACTTTAGTTTGAACCTGCTTTTATATTGACACTGCTCTAAATTTAAACTGTAGTTTGTATAGAAATTTCGTAGTGGCCATAATTTGCTATTTTGATAATATTAACGGAAGTGAAAAAAGGAAGTTAAGATTTGATATTATTTTGAAAGTGTAAAATTCCATTATGACCTTTTTCTAAAGCCATTATGTGTTCAAATTAACCCGGTGAAAATTGATTTTGTACTTTTTAGTTTCACCATAAGTTCATTTTATTGACTACTAGTACGTAAGTTGAATAATCTCGTTTGAGAACTTTAAGCTCATACAAAACCAATTACCATTTTTTCTTAAAAACACAAAAAGTTACTGACCGTTTTAATATTTATATCATTTTTGAAGGATCCTTTTAGAGAAAACAACTCTGGATAAGATATTTAAAATTACTGATGTTCAATTTTTGTCACAATAAACTACTCCTTAAACTGTAATTTGCGAAAAACACTTTTTATGGAAAGTGCTGTTCATTGTCATTAAAATGTTACTCAGGTTTACCAGAAAGTTGTTTGTAAACAAACTCAATTCTAACTTTTGTCATTTGTTTCATTACTCAGGAATCTTGTGTATTTATTTTTGAGAACTAAAAATATATTTTATTTCGACCTAGGCCGTATTAATTTGACGTTTCGGCTTAAGGGAGTCGGTGCATTCTGACAGATTTGCATTTTTTTGTCTTGATGGGAAACTTTTTGCCACTTAAAAATTTTCGAATAAAAACTTTTTCGAACACAAGTTGCCACTTTTCAGCTTACTTTGTATAATCTGAATTTCTTCAGATTGATTATTTTCACTTTATAAATCGTCTTTTGAAAAGACACTCAAAAAACGCGCGTTTGCTATCGAAGGTGTCTAAATTACAGCAAAATTTAATTTTTTTTATCAATAAGGAGCCCTAAAAAACGGTCCTGTTCACCATTGAGAATTTTATTATTTTAAATTCATACGATTTTAAGTCAAAATCGAAAATTTAAATTTTTGCAAAAAGACGAAAAAACCGAAATTAAGCAGTATTTTTTTTCGTGAGTTAAATTAAATTGAATTTGAAATGGTAACAGGTCGGCTTACCAATTGGGGCAAGTCTCGGTGGAAATAAAATTTTCTTTAATTCTTGATTACAAGAGGGCTTCGATGGATTTCTCCCAAACCGTATTTTCATTCAAAAAATTATGATTAAGAGTATGAACAAGAGCGAATGAAGAAAACGAAAACATATTTGAATTAAGTTATAGTAGCCATCCTTCATATTTTCAGCTAATATTTCCAGAAAAATAAGTTTAAAAAATTTGAACAAGAAATGAGGAAAATTTTCAAAATATTTCCGAATAGTTTCGACCGAAAATCCTAAAAAAATTCATATGATTTTTAAAATAGCATATAAAAATATGTGGTCACCTAGCGAAAAGTTAAAGTGGCCATTTGAAGAGTTTTTTTTCGTTGATTTGAAACAAATAATGTAAAAAAAATTTGAACAAAAAATAAGGCTTTTTTATAATGGTCGGAACTTTTTTTCAAAAATTTCTCATAATTTGTCGAATTCGAAAAGTTTAATTCGAACTCAAATTTTCTTAAAAAGCCTAATTCGAAATTCTGTAGTTACAAAAGTTGCCTGGAGTATGAAACATTACTTTGATGGTATATTGAGCTGAATATATAAAACCCTGTAAAGAGTTTTTCGTCAAGAGCCCATATCCGTATCTGTCAAAATGCACCGACCCCCTTAACGGCTGTGGCTTAACAGTGTGGCTGTCGGTTAAACAGTGTGGCTGAAAATGTCTGTTTATCCGAAGCGTCAAATAAATACGGCCTATGGTCGAGATAAAGAAACCTTGGCACGTGAGATATATATATACTTTGAAAAGCTTAAATATGTTTTTTCAATATTTTTTAACAAATCACTGTATTTTAAGAATTAAATCTAAAGTGTCCAAAACTTGAAAAGTGCTAAAAGTTTCAGTGAACAATATGTCCAAAACGGCTTTCTGTCATGTTTCAAAACTATGTAAATATAAGGGAGTACTTACCGTGATTAAGTAAACATGCATCGGAGAATGGTCTTAATTTAAAGACTGGTCATTAGAGTTTAACAATAAAGCATAAACACATAGGGGGGTTTAAGGGCCGCTGACCTTAACGTTTATTACAAAGTTCTTAAAATAGGCTATCATGTTAGAACAAATTAATCTTTTTTATAAAACGTGGTACCGATGTGTTATGGTATATCATTTTCGTTCAGTATTTAGTTTGATCGCCACGTGACCAAAATATATGCGAGTTAGGGACTGCAGTCAGTAGATGAATTTTAAACCCTTTTAAAGTTATGTGAATATCGCAACTTTGTCTACCAAAACGTACTTAATAATCGCCTGTAAAAAATAGTACCTGAATTTCAAATATTAAAAATTGTTCTGATTTTGTTTTCCCATTAGCAAAGTGAGTCACCTTAGGTGACCACAAGTGTGGTTTCTTAAAAGTGCCTTTTTATCTATAAGGACTAGGCGTTAGTTTCTGAAAATGATGTGTTCCCATGAAAAACATAATCTTTCTAATATTCTGTATTTGAAGGGCCAAAACCTTATTCAATCCGTTTCGCTAAATAGAAATATGTTAATTTTTGCTCCCAATCTGGAGACTTCGATCGGCCTTCTATTGAAATATATACATAATCTGTCTAAAATTTACATATCCACAATAGTCTGTTTGTCAAAATGAAGTTTCAAAAATCTGTTTTTCATCCCTGTGAAAATCACCTCGACACGTCAAAATTCATTAGTTAACGGTCTCTGGCCATTAGAAAGTACATGGAGCTAAATGACCCAAACGATAAATGATAAATTTGTAGAAAAAATGTAATTTGACGGGCGGCCAAGTAAACGTTCAATTTAAATTTACTGTATCCATTTTATTTCTAGCGTTTTCTGATGATCATACAGTACCAAAACCTGGTTTCTTCAGAAGACATTCTGTTGCGACCGGGTGTATAACCGGTTATTGTTTTTATACATTGTGCGGGATTAGCGAAGTTTGTTAACTACGGTGGAGGATAATTTTGGTGTCAGATTTAGAATGTAGACTAAATGACAGTTATATTTGTCAAAAGCAAAAATATACGCACTATCTGTGGGGAAGGTACAGTATTTCCCTTTGTTTCGAGGATCGTTCCTTTACGACGCTATCGATACTCTCTCCAATGAAAAGGCTGTGTTTTGAAAAACATCTTTTCAAAAACAAGCCCTTGGTTGTGCTTCATCACTGGCCAATAACAGCGTTCTCTTGGTGAAAGTATCCATAGCGTCGTTAGGGAACGCTGCCCGAAAAAGGGACATCATACAAATGCACTTAAGTTTTATGATAAACAGAAAAATATAGCAAATATTTGCCGTATCATAAAATATGCTACGTAGTCGATATTTTTATATAACAATTTTAGTTAACAAATGCACGCATTTTTGTCCTAGGCAATTTTCACTTTTTTCACCTCTATGTTTTGTAAATAATCAATCTTCGAGGCCTACTACTGCGAAATTACTCCGACTCAATCTGCGAAAATATTCTCAGTACGAAAAAGTTCTGATTTGAAAATGATTGTAATAAATCGAAAGCTTATCAATTATTAGTTTTTCTAAAAAAAATGCACATAATCAATCTTAGTATATCCCTTTATCACCTTTTGGTTAGAATGCGTAGCCACAACGTTAAAATCACACGTTAAAAGGAGTAGTGGCTACGCATTCTAACCAAAAAGTGATAAAGGGATATATAAATCAAACATATCATTTGTATATCATCACTTCAAACATCTTTTCAGTTCATCAAATACAGAAAAGTTACTTTATGGGGGTGATAGTCGCAAAATAGGGCGAAAATACTTCCATAATTGGCAAGTGATGCAGTTAAAATGATAAAACAATATAAACTGTAGTAAAATTATGTTGTGTTCTGGTTTTTTGGAAAAATCGTTTTTTTTTCGAAATATGGTGTACTCATAGCATTTTGGGCGGGGTACGTACGTTGATGCAAATCAGAAAAATGTTCATGTACACGGCGGTGAATCAGTGGTACGTCCTTATCGTCCTGATTGTTTCACCGACTTCCGATTTAGCATAGGATTGCTAAATCCATTCAGCCCGTAAATGATAACTGCTTATTAGAACTATTTTGTTGGAAAAATAATCCTATTGCAGTGTTATCTACGGTAATTTTTGCTTTTACATCAGGTTTATGAACTTTAAAACTGATTTAGAAAAGTATCGTTGACATTTTCTAAATTAAAGATAAATGTGTCTATAAAGACTGCTTCTATAAGGACGATAGATAGAAACTTGGCAATACTTATGCATTATTTTTTTCAAATTTAACAACAAAAATAAGGACGTTTTCATAAAACATGATGATAGAGTGTAAAAATTTCCTATTTTTCGGTTATTTTAAAGACAATAAGTAAGGCGCGACCCAGGCGAATACTTATTATTTTATCGGCTTTTCACCATCGGCACATGAAGAAACCCGTCAAATTCAGCAGATTAAACGGGGTGGTTCATAAGGCTAAACTGATTGAGATGAAACATTTCTGAAAACTACATTTGAATTAGATTATGTTTGGCGATAAATCAAGATGCTTATTTTGCCGAATTAAGAACTAATGAATATCCTGTTTGTAAATATTTAATTGAAACCTTAACCTGATTTCGCACTTCACTCTTTATTTTTGAGGTTTATTTTATGCTGATTAGCGCAAAAGCAGCCATAATTTACACAATTTCGATGAAAACCTCGTACACTTTTGAAATTTAAATTTATTTACATATTTTCACGCTTTTCTGCGGTAATCGCACAAATATACAAAATTTGGAGTGTATTTCACCGCTAAAGCAAAGTGTGAGACGACTTGGGCGTTGCATAAATACTTTTCTAGACAGTGCTTATCAGAGATGAAAATCACTGATTTAAAATCAGTATATGGGCTTACATAGGGGTTCTGTCACTTATTCTGTGATTTTTTTATCTTGATTTTAGTCAATTGAACAAAATTTCTGCCGAAATGTACCCTGATTTTGTTTGTCAGATTTTGTCAAACAATTGCACGAAAGGGACTTTGACCGAGTGTTTTCCGGTTTCGGCTAAATTCTGAATAGTTTCGGAAGGTACCTTGAAGAAACCCTTAAAAAAGTTTAGATACAATTAGACAGATTTGTGAACAAATTTCAAAAATTCTGCTTTTGAATAATACAATTTTTTATTAAATATTGTTTACAGGGTCAAATTCATAATAAATCAAACAGTTCCAATATGTTTCAAAATAGAAATCAGTAAGAGCAAATAACTGACCAAAATTAAAAACAAAATATAGCGATATTTAATTCTTTAAAACAAATGTGAAACTCATAGTTTGTACTTTATGCCAATAATCACTGAAATCAAAAAACGATTTTTTGAAAAAAACGAGCATCATAAGAAAAAGGGGGTGGCCAATTCTGATCCGAAAAAATTATTCGGTAATCAAAATAACCGCCTTATCGCTTTTATAAACCACCATTTTTTTGGGGGGATTTCAATTTTGGACTATCATCATTTAAACAGAAAATTTACGATGTAGCGAATTGTTTTTAACTCGAAACCCCGCCTTTTTTGGAAAATTTCTGGTTCAAAAGATATGGACTGCCTATAGAACCCCCTTAACTTATTTGAACTAAATTGGACTAACTTTTTCATAAAAGTTCTCACTGATTTATTACAAATTGAAAGAACTGTCATAGTTATAAAAAGTGTCCTCGGAAAAATCTATTTATTTTTTATTACACAATGACATTTTCATTTTTCAATATTTTATAACAGAAATAACAGCTCTTTAAAATTCACTAATTGCAACGGCTTGTACCTAGCGCAACCTCCTTTAACTCAAACGCATTTATCCCCTTCAAATTTTCTTTTTAAATAACGCGATTACGGTCGCATAACCAGCTTAGTCCACATCTCTTGACTACCATCACGATTTCTTTAAAATACTGTATTTAACAAATTCTATGGGCTTACGACGTTTCGAATCAACAAATTAGTCAAAATATGCAAAACTGACATTAGGACATTGTTCTGTTGAAAAGTAGATAGAATATTTAAACAGAAAAACTAGCTAATATTTATTGTAGTTTTTGGTTCTGGGTTTATTTTGGGCAGGCTTCAACATTTTGATATGAAAAAATATGAATTGATACAAATTAATACGAAGCGAAGATTTCAGAATTAGAAATAAGAAAGTCAATTATCATTGCGTAAATTAATTGCGTCCAACTTACAATCAGCGTTCAAAATTGCACACTGTCTAAGCTAGTAACTTTGACCTGGTAATTTTGATATAAAAAAGTCATTCAAGAACTATTCATAAAGAAATTCGTACATTTTAGTGATTTTTTATGTAAATTCAAACACTTAATACGGACTTTTTTAAATAGCCTGTGGCTTCAATTAAATGTATCTTTCACTTTTATTGTATGAACGCTCTTGGAAGAGTTGTGTTATTCGCGAAAGTCCCTGATTCAAGCATTTTTTAAGTTTTATGTGATTTTTTTTAACTTGAAGCAATTTTTCAAAAATGAGGGCTTTAGCCAATTTCACGACGCTGTTTGCCTGCAGGGAACTAGATAGAAATCATTCCAATAATATGCGTAGGTTGAGATTGAAAATTCCTAAAAGTAACATTTAAAATATCTGAAATAGGCTTTACGGGTGTGACCAGTTCACTGACCACCGCTTTAAGGGGGTACTGATCGGTTCACAGAATTTTCTAAAAACTGGAGACCAGACTAATTAAGGCAAAAAAATGAGAATGGAAATATTTTTTTTTCTTTTTGATCACAAGTTCGGCCATGCGGCGAGTTTAAAGTCGGAAAATGAGCTATTTTAAGCGAAATTAGAGACCATTCTTATGTAACCATTCTCGCTAACCACTTATCCGATTTTTAATTTTGGACTTTTTATACTATGATATTATGTGGGACTCGGTTGTGGCCGATTCGATTTCGATACAAATGTATATTAAGGGGGTAGCGGTCGCAATGTTTCTAGGCCTCAAAGTGCCTTATAATCATCACAACCGTTACCCCCTTAATTTACATTTGTATCGAAATCGAATCGGCCAGAACCGAGTCCCACGTAATATCATAGTATAAAAAGACCAAAATTAAAAATCGGATGTGTGGTTACCGAGAATGGTTACATAAGAATGGTGTCTAATTTCGCTCAAAATAGCTCATTTTCCGACTTTTAACTCGCCGCATGGCCGAACTTGTGATCAAAAAGAAAAAAAATATTTCCATTCTCATTTTTTTGTTTTGATTTGTCTGGTCTCCAGTTTTTAGAAAATTCTGTGAACCGATCAGTACCCCCTTAAGAGTCACTTATCACAAAAAATCGATTTCTCGTATGAGTAGTTTATTCTGAATAAGTGAGGCCGTACGGTGCTTGTTTTCAGGGTAAATGTGAATTCTTAAAATTTCTACATCGAATTTTAATAATAAAAAAATGAATCAGATTCAACTCTGAAAAAAAACCCTGTTCGGATTTTTCAATCTTCTGCTCGCTGATCGGACGACTTTTTTAGGTACATCAATGATGTAACATCATCTCTTAATGATTGCTACGACCGCAGTCTTCGATTTTTTTAAGTATTTTTAAAAAATACCCCCTTTTTAATTTAATCCGATGTAAAAATTTTAACAACTCTGACAGACCCTCAAAAAAACACCGTGGGAATACAAGCGCGATCTCATCGTGGCGATCATATCTCAAAGCTTTTTATAGAAAAATATCATTGCTCTTTTTGACAGTTGCTTCCTTGACCACAGTAAATCAATTTTAACACCTAAAACGCTTTTCTAAAACTTTCATATAATTTCAGACCACCAATATTGTTTTCGCAAGTCTGTGGTGTTTTTGATCAATCTTCATGTCTTTTTCTAGCACCACATGTTTTCACATTTTCCCGTTGAACAATTTTCCCCACAAAACAAGTTAAATCATTGTTTTTAGCAAGCTAACCAATTTTTTCTTTAGATCCCAAAAAGCGGAGCAAGTACAAAGATGCCGGAGTAATGGGAGGTAAAATCAAGGTTTCAAACATGATGAATGGACCTGGAATAATGAATGGAGGTTTTAACCCTGCCGCACCGACAAACTTTTTTATGCCCACGCCAGAAGGTATGTTATTTTACATGCATATATAAATTGAAAAAAATGATTGGTAAAGCTACCTTAATCTGTTTGACTGAGATTTCTAAAATTATAAGTAGGATTGGATCGGGGCTAGATTTAAAAGATAAATTCAGTTAACTATGAAGTATAAAAAACAAATTACAAGTTAGTGAATAATCGGATTTTCGGGTTGGTTTTCATGAGATACAAATTGGTTTGGTTTCAAAATTTTTTTGTTAATTTAAGAACGAGAAAGACTTTCAGAAACGAGTATAAAATTCGATATTTTATGTTGGTAGTTAAACTCCGTAGTTTAGAAGGACTTCTTCAAATCCAAAAGTTCTGCTAGGTAGATTGAGGACGCATCCTTGCTACAAGAGAAATAGCTTGAATGCGTTTTTGTAAAAAAATATCGCAACGCCAAAAATCCGAAAACCGCTAATACCACCAAAATTATTTATAAAAATCGTAGGATGCCCTATAAATTATAGGCTATAATTTATAGGCTATAAATTTTAGTAGCGAAAACATGACGTTAATGTGACGTGTATTATTTGAATGTTCCTATAAACAAATTTATAAAAACGCCTGTGAGCATAATATAAAGATTATTAACATCGCCATGACCAAGTTTTACCACTAAATAGGCAGCTTGAGATTGAAATTTTTACAACCACAGACACTAAATATTATTCCCTGGAAAACCTGCATAGGCCAAAATTCCATAAAGTTTTTAGTTATTGACCCAAATGCTGACCCTTTGAATCACTTTAGTATATCCAAGTTGTTATCCAATACTGGCGACTGTTCATAAGATTGGAGCTGTTCAGAAATTTAGTTGTAACTGAGAGGCAACCTTTTGTTAATAAGTCATTTCACGTGTTTGCGGCCAAAAAAGGTGGCTTAATGAGTATATAATGTACTGTCTATGCGATTCAGGGTCAAAAGTTTTCGTTAAAATAAATTGTGAAAAACATGTACATCGAAAAAATAATTCACAACATTTGAACAATTATTCGGAGACAAATTATCGGAAATAAAGTAGGTTTAAGGAGGTGCGGGTCGCATAATGGTACTTTTGACTCCACTTTACAGATTACTAACTCTTTGAAACTTTGAGAAAAGCCATATGGTGATCTATCTTGATCTACAAAAATAATTTATCGTAATTTTTGGCCGACCGTGGTGACCACCATGCGGGAGTCTGAACGCTAACCGATTTTCAAATTACTACTTCCTAGAGCTCGGACGATCCATCAAACTTGGCTCACCACGAAACACTTTGGTTGTTATTTGATGAGCGTTTCAGAATTTCCAACTGTTTTTTCCAGAACTGCCGAAACCGCCTATTTCAAGGTTTCGATCTTCAAGTATACTTCCTAGTTTACATTTTAAACGCAGTAAAAATTGGAAAGATGGAAATATGTTTTGTTATTTTATGGAGCCGAATTTTGAAATTTATGTTGAATCTAGAAAATCGCATAGTAAAACGGGAAGTGTAACTCGAAAAAAGTCGTCGATTTAGTCGAAATACCATCAAATTAAAGCTTGGTGATGCCCGAAGAAATCTGCTTACAGCTTTTGTACTTTGAGGTTTTCTGTCGAAAATGGGTTTCAATTTTCAGAAAAATACTCAGAAATTCTCAAAATGAAATTTCGAACTTTTTTTTGAATTTTGTTATTTTGTCAAGATAATGCTTTTTGAGTGTTTCCTAGCAATTTCGTGCTATTTTTACACCCCAAAGTACCCTAAAAAGAGTACGACCGCTACCGCCTTAATGACGTTTTGGTAAAAAATCGAATTAATTATGCTTCAAATTAATCTGGTACACGGTTAAAATACTAATATTTAAATCATTTCCTCTGCTTTCATAATTATTTGAAATATAGCGAAAAAAGTGCACCTGATCGTTTTGTTTACTGTAATATACGGTATATTATAAGAAATTAAAAGGTAAAGAGCTGTTTTCACTATATTTTTTAAATTATCAAAAGACAAATTATTTTAATATTATCTTTTTGAACCGGTTACAAAATTAATTTCTAGCATAAATACTTTTATTTCATTCTAAAAATGTCATTAATTAACTCGTCTATTTTTCGATATAATTTGTCCCGAATAATCATACGAATTCCAAAATCTAATTATTTCAAAAATGCGTATAAAAATACATCTTGTAATTTCTTCCCGTTATTTTCTTCTGAGACTTAATTTGATTTCACTTGAATCAAAAACCCTGAAATACGCCCTCTGACATAAGGGTTTAATAAGGATATTAATTAAACGCTGCTCTTAAAAATCAATACTTAATTTCTTAGTCAACCAAAGTATTTTCAACGGAAGCAGTACTGGGAATTCTGTCTAAGCGNCCCGTTAACAATTTTCCCCACAAAAACAATCCAAATCATTGTTTTAGCAAAGACAATATTTTTCTTTAGATCCACAAAAAGCGGACAAGCTACGAGAGTATAGGGGAAGTAATAAGGTGTTCAATATGATGATGACTGGAATAATGAATGGAGTTTTAACCTGCGCGCACGACAAATTGTTATTCCAGCACTGAAGAAGTATTTAGTTTTAACATGCGATAATGTGAAAAAAAATGATTGGTAAGCATACCTTAACCTGTTGACTGAGATTTTAAAATTATAAGTAGATTGGATCGGGCTAGGATTTTGAAGATAAATTCAGTTAACTATAAGTATAAAAAACAATTACAAGTTAGTGAATGATCGCGATTTCGGGTTGGTTTCATGAGATACAAATTGGTTTGGTTTCAAAAAATTTTTGTTAATTAAGAACGAGAAAGACTTTCGAAACGAGTATAAAATTTCGAACTTTTTATGTTGGTGAGTTAAACTCCGTAGTTTAGAAAGACTTCTTCAAATCCAAAAGTTCTGCTAGGTAGATTGAGGACGCATCCTGCTACAGAGAAATAGCTTGAATGCGTTTTTGAAAAAAATATCGCAACGCCAAAAATCCGAAAACCGCTAAACCACAAAATTATATTATAAAAATCGTAGGATGCCTATAATTATAGGCTATAATTTATAGCTATAAATTTTAGTAGCGAAAACATGACGTAATGTGACGTGTATATTTGAATGTTCCTATAAACAAATTATAAAACGCCTGTGAGCATAATATAAGATTATTAACATCGCCATGACAAGTTTTACCACTCAAATAGGCAGCTTGAGATTGAAATTTTTACAACACAAGACACTAAATATTATTCCATGGAAACCTGCATAGCCAAAATTCCATAAAGTTTTAAGTTATTGACCAAATGCTGACCCTCTTGATCGCTTTAGTATATCCATGTAATCCATAATTGGCGACTGTTCATAATATCTGGAGTGTTTCAGAAATTATTGTAACTGAGGCAACCTTTGTTATTAAGTCATTTCACTGTTGCGGCCAAAAAGGTGGCTTAATGAGTATATAATGTACTGTCTATTGCGATTCAGGTCAAGAAAAGGTTTCTCGTTAAAAATAAATGTGAAAAACATGCTACATCGAAAAAATAATTCACAACATTTGAACAATTATCGGACAAAATATATCGGAAATAAAGTAGGTTTAAGGAGTAGCGGTCGCATAATGGTACTTTGTACTCCACTTTACCAGTACTACAAATTCTTTGAAACTTGAGAAAGCCATATGTAGATCTATCCTTGATCTACAAAAATAATTATCAAATAATTTTTGGCCGACCGTGGTGACCACCATGCGGCGAGTCTAGAACGCCTAACCGAATTTTCAAATTACTATTCCCCTAGAGCCTCGCATACGATCTCACTCAAATTGCATCAACACAAACACTTATGGTTGTTATTTGATGAGCGGATTTCAGAATTTCCAACTAGTTTTTTCAGAACTGCGAGAAACCGCGGAATTTCAAGTTTCGATCTTCAAGTAACTACTCTCCTAGTTTACATTTAGAGCCAGTATAAATTTAGGAAAGATGAGAAATTTTTTTGTTATTTTGATGAGCGAATTTTTGAAATTTTATGTTGAATTCTAGAAAATCGCATTTTAGAAACGGAAGTGTAAACTCGAAAAAAAAGTCGTCGGATTTAGTCGAAAGTACATCAAATTAAAGCTTGGTGATGCCGAAAGAAAATCGCTTACAGCTTTTTGATACTTTGAGGTTTTTTGGTCGAATTGGGTGTCTTTTCAAAAAATAATATCAGAAAAATTCTCAAACATAAAAAAAAATTTCGAACTTTTTTGATTTTTTTGTTTTTTTCAATAGTATATGCTTTTTGAGTGTTTCCTACAATTTCGTGCTATTTTACACCCAAACCTAAGAAGAGTACGACGCTACCCCTAATGACGTTTTGGTAAAAAATCGAATTAATTATGCTTCAAATTAATCTGTACACGTTAAAATACTAATTTTAAATCATTTCCTCTGCTTCATAATTATTTGAAATATAGCGAAAAAGTGCACCTGATCGTTTGTTACTGTAATATACGGTATATATAAGAAATTAAAAGGTAAGAGCTGTTTCACTATATTTTAAATTATCAAAAGACAAATATTTTAATATTATCTTTTTGAACCGGTTACAAAATTAATTTCTAGCATAAATACTTTTATTTCATTCTAAAAATGTCATTAATTAACTCGTCTATTTTCGATATAATTTGTCCGAATAATCATACGAATTCAAATCTAATTATTCAAAATGTGTATAAAATACATCTTGTTTTCTTCCCGTTATTTTCTTCTGAGACTTAATTTGATTTCACTTGAATCAAAAAGCCTGAAATACGCCCTCTGACATAAGGTGTTAATAAGGATATTAATTAAACGCTGTCTTAAAATCAATACTTAATTTCTTAGTCACCAAAGTATTTTCAACGGAGCAGTATGGGAATTCTGTCTAACGCGGACACTCCTAGCGGACAAAACGGGCAAAAACTACGCATTTTTCTGAAACCCGAAATCCGTACTCTAAGCGGACAAAACGGGATTTTTCAAACATTTAAACGAAATTTCAAGCTTTTATTTAAGGTATGTAATAAATTTTAGATAAAGTATTTGTGCACAGAAATTTTCTATTCGAAGGAATGGGTTCCGAGTCCAGCACTTGAATTTTATGAATTACAACTCAAACACCATTAAAGTAGAATTAATTTTTTATTAGTTCAGGAAAAAATTGTCGTAAAATACATTTAGTTATTTAACTTAAAATATAATATCTATGAAATCGTGAGTTTTTTTATCAATGTAGCTGATGTAACAATACGTAGTGATAAATATTTTACAAAACTTGTGCGAAAGACTGATCACAGTGAGAGAAATAAGAAAAGAGTTTAATTTTATGAATTTTTTATTAACTATTTGTACAATGGAGCTAATATTTTAGAGGTCAGTTCAGGCTTTTGAAACAATTATATGCGTGATTTGGGCATGGAATTTAATGTGTGTATACACAAATCTTCCACAGTTGTATTTGAGTTCGATTTTCTTCCCAATGGGCGTAGAGAAGATGCGGATGGAACATACATTGTCAATTTTCGCATTCAATTCATTGCGTACAATTTCTTTGTTAAAATAGTCCCGTCTTCTTTCAGCCTCAAATTACGATTATAAAAAATAAGAAATAAAATAATTTAGATCTATGTTCTATAGATTGCATTTTTCTTGCAAAAAATTTGGACAAATGTCAAATTAAGTAAAAGCTTAACAAGTATTGTAAACTTACTCCGATATAAGGATCCTTTCTTAGTACATAAGTTTGATTGTTCTGATGTAGTATTTGAGCGATTTCCCAGTACTCAAGATGTCAGAACCTTTTGCGTAATTTCCAGTGTTGGCAAGTTTTCAACTATTGAAATAATAGCGATTTTGAGTTTGGACTATAAGAGTTTTAGTCATAATTCTCGAAATATAACGACAATTCTAGGAAATCAGAGACAGTTGGGGAAATACAATGACGTTCGGAAATGTCTGTGCCATATTGGTCCTTGATTTTCCATCCAAATTTTAATTGAAGACTTTCAAATCAATTTTCCCCAATTAATGAAACTGAAATGTAATTAAACTAAAATAAATTTTATCTCTATTAACTCTACTGCATAATTGTATTTTCTTGGTTCTCTTCGCTATTCTTTTTGCTGCATCTACTGCTTTTGATTAAATTCAGAATGAGAACAATTTTCGAGAACCCTTCGCGCATTTTTTTTCTGCGTATTGATTGGCCCAATTGAAAGGCCCACTTACGCCATAGGCTAAACCCCGCGTTTATTGGCTTTTGAGTCTGAGATATATATAAAATTGTATCATAGATTTTTAACGTAGGTGTTGGCGTATACAATTGTGAAACGATTTTGGTATTCGACAAATTTGACCCTCTTTTGTCCGCTTTTTAAAGAGATTTTTTTTAATTATAGTTTCTAAGATAACAAAAAAAGGAAAAAAAACTTCTAATTTAACTTTTCTGGCAATAGTTCTCTTTTTATAAGGTTGACCAGTGTCTATAGGGCCCCTCTAGGGGTTATTTAGAGCCGAATAGGCCTAAGCGGACAAAACGGGGAAAGTTTTTTGTCCGCTTAGAGGAATTTTGTAATTTAAAAGTAACCAAAAATATTAACAAAAACTTCTAATTTAACTTATTTGGTAGTATTTATTTTCTTATGATGTTTACCAGTGTCTATAGAGAATTTGGCTTTAGTTTAAAGCTATTTAGCGCCCTCTAGGGGTGATTTAGAGCAAAATAGGTCTAAGCGGACAAAACGGGGTACCTCTAAGCGGACAAAACGGGATTTTGAAAAGTGTCCGCTTAGACAGAATTCACAGTATCTAAATTTTACGGTTATTTCAGCTAATGAGTTTTCATAAAGCCGAAAATCGCAAATTAAAAATAATTTGTGATAAGAACCACGGAAATTTTAAGACCAGAAACATCTGCTCTACGAACTTTATCGCGTTCAGTACAATCTGGTCGATCCCTATAAAATTGGATCAGTCACTAAAAGTATTTTCTTTCCCATCAGTCTGTTTTTCCTTTGAATTGTTCACTGGAATAGCAGCACGTTTAGATAACCCAATTGAGCTCGTTAAAGGGGTTTCGGTGAACGTTTTTCTTGATATAAAGAACCTTTTTAATGTTCCCGGTGACCTTTAAAATTTAGTTTAAAGACTTGAGCACTGTTTTAAAGCTACTTTACAACTAAAGTCAAAATGATAATTCAGGTAATTTTGGTTCATCAACTTTTATACATGACAGATCAAAACCTCTGCCTGCGTTTTCTCCCAAAACAGTTTTTGATTTAATTCACCTGTCTTGAGGCTTTTCGTGATGATTATCTTAGTATAAATTCTAATCTTTGATCTTATGGATGTGGCCGGTGTAAAGTATATCAACTTTCCACAAACTGGTGTTTTCTGATCTCAATTAATCCACCAATTTTAAATTGATTGAGCAAAAAATTGTTCGTTGAGCTTTTTAAGTTGGCAGTTTAATGCAAAAATACGAAGGTTAAAACTGACTTACTGTTTATCTTAAGTTCGAGACGACTGTGACATTCTGGTGTGCTATAAAGACAATAAAGAAAAATATCGCCAAAACCTACGCTTTTTATTTGGACGTGTTCCTTTACAAGAACAATGTGATTTTTTTTCGAAAATTTTAAGATGAAGAGCAAAAAAGGTCCTTATACTTTTTAAGTTTATAAAAGCCTGTTTTTCGGAAAAATAAGATAAAATTTTTAGCAGAAAAAGGGCTTCATTATTTTTCGTCCAAAATAAATTTTAACTATTGATAAATAACTTCCAAAAATTTCTGAATTTTTGGAAGCATTTCAAAGATTCAGTTAAGTGTTTTCAGTAGGATGCGTCCTAAGGATTTTCAAAGTACTGTCCTACGATCATACATATGTTACATACGTATCATACGATGGCGTATTTTTAGAGAACAGAGAAGTACTTTTCGCAGGACAGTGATTTTCAAATTCTTAGGGCGCGTCCTCCTAAATACACTTTACTGTAGCGGCAATTTAGCAGTGAAACCTAAGGACAATATGTCAAATCAGAGCGTTACTAATAGACGCAAACCACAGTTGTAACATTTTGGCTTGATTTACAAAAAGTTTACAGTCTTCTTGGATTTCAGACATATAAATTTGTATGGAAAAGATGGCATCGTTCGCACAAGAATGCGTTTGGTTAAGGGTTATCACTTTATAAGCATTTTTAGCAATTATTTTATTCAATTATACTTTCTGCACACTAGACTTCTAATATATTAATTTAACGAAACATTTGAAATGAATTATTCACAAAATTAAATAATTTTTAATTACAATAATAAACATTTATTATATAATAATAATCCCCTCTCCAAGCGACAAAATGACGCCGATCATGATTATTTTCAAACAAGCTCTGATGACGAGGGCTCGGCCACGAAACATAAACCAGCTCTAATAATTTTTTTAAAATAAGTGTATTGCAAATAAGTATTTTTATTTTGTCAGATGAAAAATTGCAAAAGTAAAATATAAAAGCATGAGCTGAATTCAAAAATGTTCATTTTAAATTGCCAGTTTGATATAAAAAATTTCCGAGGTATTAATAATTATTGGTAGAAAATGACCGTCGGATTAAAACAAGAGTTAATACGGATATTTCAAATGTACAGCCTGAGTTTTCTCGTTTACTACGTTTTTTTTCGTTCGCCGGGTAGACAGCCAAAAATTCCTATACTTTGCTATAGATTACGTAATGATTTGGCTGTCTAAACGGCGGACGAAAAAAAACGTAGTTAACGAGAAAACTCAGGCTTTATGAACTTATATTATTTACGGTGCCGTGCTTGGCTGCATTTAACAATAACAACCGCGATCAAAAGCTGTTACATATTATTTTTCGAAATAACGTCGCAGTTTAGAATATAATGTTTTTAGTCTATTTGAATATGATTTATAGTCAGTTAGACCAAAAACAGTTACATGTAGTATTTTACCAGTTTGCCATCATATATTTAGCAGTAAATACTAAATGTATGTTTGGAAATTTAATTAGAGAGATTATATTATTTTCAACGATGACGTTTCACGTTAATTGATTTACGAAAATGTTTCGTAAAAATATCACGTTTTGAAATAATATACTCTTAAAAATATGTACTAAACCTCGTTTTTCGAACATGTTCCAAAAATAAAAAATTACTAGACCATAAAACTTTGGTTATAAAATTAATGACATGAATATTTAAAACCCTACAAAATGAATCGAGAGTTGAATCGAAAATTTTTTTCGAGAGTTGCGCCTAATTCGTGCAAAAATTTGGCTTGCATTATTAACTCCCTAGCGCTATTTTCAATTTTAAGAGCATTTTTCCCCCATAATGCCAAAATAAATCATGTCCCTATGGACAATAGTAACAGTAGTTATTTTATGCTAACAGTGATGAAATTTGAGTCTATAGAACGGTAATGATGACTTAACGAATTTTCTATGTGCCTAGAAGAGTTAAAAAGCTTGTGGTTCCACCTCTGACCTTAAACGCATTCTAATTTGTATGTATCTCGACTTCGGGATTAAAAATTGCAAAATGTTCCATTTTGTCTTAACGTCTGAGACCAAAGGCCTCAATTGTTGAACGTATCTGGTTTTGTGATCCAAACCAAAAGCCGATTGAAAATTGCGTCATCTCGCAGATTATTTGTTGGCATGTTATCAACTGAAATTATGAGAACTCAATATGTTTCATGAATTTTCAGGAAAATTAGAAATGATAACCACAAGTTTGGTCATTTAAATATATTTAGGCCTATAAGTGGCGGGAGTATATTTTCGCAACCACTTGCCGACCAAGAAAAAAAATATTGGCAGCAACCATTTGATACGAGCAAGATTACAGATTACAAAGTTAACAATTGATTTACAAAATTTAACTCGGAGAACAAAGCCTAGAAATTTGTCTTATATCCACCTTTCCTTGAGCTTATTTTGGTGGCAACCATATAAAAAAAATTAGATAGACTCATTTTTGATCATATTATATCAATATGGGATCCATCGCCCAGCGAGCGTTTCTTCTGACCCAAAGAGCTTCCAAAAGCATCTATCACGCAAATCTAACACCCACAAGACGATGATTATTTAATGCGTAATGTAGTATAACTTATACTGTATAAGTTATCCGAACAAGCGCCTAGACTTTCTGAATGTGAAAAATCGTATTCTTTCAAGAAACAAAGAGAAAAAAACCATAGCGTTATTCAGATAAACCTGATTATTCTAAATAATAACCTATCGATTTGTCTACCTTGGATCTAAAAATAATTTTTTTATGTTTATTTCATTAAGATTTTCATGTTTTTTCTTAGTAATGTATGAAATATTTTTCATAACTTCTTGAAAGCTTATCTTTTTCAGTCATTGCTCACTCGCGAAAACCTGCGTAACGTGAAGTGACTTCTAAGTTCTTCTTATTCTTTATTTTTACTTCCAAACCTGATAAGACACAACTGACGATATAGCTGAATAAATATTGGAAAATTAACAATTTATGATAATCAGTTTGAAATCTTGTAGATGAGATTTGCCTTTTTTTGTTGTTGTCAGCCATTTACGATTTGATGATGAGTATTATTTTTATATCGCAGCAAAAAACATTTTTCTACTTCTAAATGGCATTTAAAGATATATAGACATTTTCGACTATAAATTTCTATCGAAATTTTCCTCTTATTCCAATTATAAAATTTCGAAAAAAATTTCAAAAAAAGTTACATTAAGGGGGTTCTGCATGTTTCTTTTTTCGATAAATTTAATATAAAATTATCATGGATGGGTAAATCGGGTCTGACAAATCTATTATGACTTATTAAAAATCTTTATCCGACTTAAAGTCTATTTTTGATCTTCATCCAAAATCGCTTTATTAAAGAAATAATAATAAAAAATTCATAAAAATGACAAAAAATGAATTCTCTCGAGAAAAACTGAGTATGAAAAAGGATTAAAAGCGTGCATCCCCTTTATTGAAGAACAATCGGCTTTATATTATGTACTGTAATTTAACACGCTACTTTTCTATAATACACCAGTGCGCGCACTATTTGTATAAAAAGAATTCCAACCGTCGTTGTAACATTTTTCGCTTTATATAAAATAATTTTAATCATACTATAGAGAATTCACTGTTTCTAAAGTCTTTTTTTCTTTTTTTTTCATTTTTACGAATCACCTAACGTAACTTATATAATCTCTTTACCGTCTTGGTCGCACTTTATGTCCGTTTATTTATAAACAATTTCAACTAATTCGTTATATTACCTGCTCGAGTTTTGATCGCTGCGCAAAAATTTGCATTTTCAAAACTCGTTGTTCGTAATACGCTTTATCGAATTTTACTAATGAGGAAAAAATTTTGGCATTATAAAAATATGAAACAGTGTTAACTAGAACAATATAGTTTTTTTTTCATTTCATGTTTTGATCATTTTAATCACAGTTACAGACTGTGAAAATGTAAAATTACCCAGCAATTTACATTCAGATACCCCCTTAAGGTATCCCGGCCCTCATTATCGCATTATTTGTCATAAAATGCACCAAATCAATTCGTTAATTTTCGCGTTTTTTTAGATTTTTTTCTGAGTATTTTCTCAATTAATTATGTAAAAAATAACGTTTGGGCCAATTTGACACTAAAAAACTTCAAGAAATATTCGGGCCGTAAACCGACTTTCTCTCGTGTTTCCCCAGCTTTTCTTTGAGCCTACTGCGAAAAAATTAAGCACATTTTTTTCGGAATTTTGCACTGACTGAAAAATTCATATTTTGGGTCAAATTGACAAAAAAACGCTCCTAACAAGTTTCTTGTTTAGAGCTATCTTTTGCAAAATTTGGTAAATTTAAATTTAACCTAGGAGGAGATAATGATTTCGATTAATAAAAAAGTCCAAAACTGTATTGTTGGACCGTTTACATATTCGTAGAGATAAATATATTACTATCAACAAAAGCGCTACTACAAAGTTTTGTATAACGAAATTATACAGGTTATGTTAAATAATGTGTATATCAAAATAAAACCTTGGAGGAGATAATCCGTTTGCTTAGGTGGCTCTTGTGCGCTATGTGTTAAGGAGTGTGTCATATCAAAAAGTTTGGCATATTTTTTCGCAATAAGCTATTCTTACAAATGCTTAATCTGAATAATAATCATTAAGCCCTTTTTGTTGATATTTCATTCTGACAAATGTCAAAATTAGAGGCCGGATACCCTTAAGCTCAAAAAATGCTAAAAGTATAGAGTTCTGCAAAATGTAGTACTAAAACTTAAAACTTTAAAATATCGTTCTTATAGAAACTATAAACACTTTTATAAGTTGTGATTTCAATTTGTACCGCAATATATTGATTATTTAGCTAAAAAATTGTGGATTGCTGGGTTTTTTTCTCTGCGATTATTCGCAATTCGATCTATTTAAACGGTTAAGTTGATACCTGATTTTTAACTGATCCACTCCACATCTGAAAATGACACAATAAAAATATTTTATATATTATTCAAGTATTTTGTTCTTATTCCTATTTCCCGAACCGAAGTGCATCTTTAAAAATGAGTATCTAACCTATAGCGCTTTCCAATCCACTAAGTTGTCCTAGATTGTCTTGGTTATTGATATAGCAAGTACTGATTGACCGCTAAATTTGGTCTGCTTAATCACTAACAATCCACTAAGGACACTTCTATTCAGAACAACATCATGGATTCGAACACGCACATAGGGTTAGTCTCATTTTTAAATGCACTTCTTGGGAAACGGTTGGAAAGCTTTTTTTACATACAATGCATAGATTTTTATAGCCTGAGCAAACTTTAAACTATGAACGTACGCAAAAAGGTTTCGTTTCTAATTATGTGAATCGCAAAAATCTTCGTATACTAATGTTAGTTTTTGAAAACAAAACGTTACAACAACCACGAATACTGTGCGATATACATTTTGTTTCTTGAGCCTTATAAAATTACAAGAAGGACTGGAAATACTTTATAACCTTGTGATAACTCTAGGCTATTTAATTAACGGCCGACCGCGGTTTTGCTATGGTGGTTTTACAATCAAAATTGACCCTTCGAGTTTGTGTTATTTTTTCACATTTTAATATTTTATCACCGAGCTAAACTGGAAAGTTCAACATTCCAAATCAACAGTATGATAGTTTCAATACAACGGCTCGTTTGAATGAATCCTTTTTGGATTAAACGGATCGGAGTCCCACTCATAATAAAACAAATCAGATGAGATTAATGTAAAATTCCTCTCCATTTTGGCTAGCACCGGGTGCCAGATTTGCATGTTGAGTGTTCATTCAAATTATTCATCTTATACTATTCCAGGACAGTGAGCTAGGAAAACCTTTTGTTATAGTGTCCAGTCCAGTAAATCTGAAACGAAGCGCATTTAAATAAGCAGAAAACTGTCAGAAATTAAGGTATCCGAAGCTGATTTCTCAAGATAGGATCGAAATTTCGGGCCTCAAAATTTTCAATATATCCCGCGATCGATCGAAGCCCATTTGTATTTGCTGATTTACGCTCATGAAGTAAATGGCTCTTTCTACGTCTCCATAATGCTAATTATCATGTATAATTTTGAAATCAGTAATAATTTATAACCTTCATAAGAATTAATGATTAATAAAACACACCGCTTGTAAAAGGAATTTAGTTATAGCTGCACGGGCGCATAAAAGTACCGATCCGATCACAGATCCATCATCGGACATTTTTTCCATTCGGGATCGATCTGCTCGAAGCACATTTCCAAAATTTGAATATTGAATTTCGGTCGGGGAAACCAAAAAGGAAATTGGAAAATAATGGAAAGAGGAAAAAAAACGTTGATCGTGATGCGGAAAAAAAATCGGTCTCGGTTTCGATATATACTTTTTAGCTCGGACGCCCAATTCCTTGCAGTCAAACTTATATAAAATTACAAATAAATTTGTCTGAAAAGTACCAATTATGCATAAATCTTTTTTAACGAAGTATAATAATTAATTTTGTTTTGTTCGATCAAGATTTGGACTTCCGACTTAAAAGTTGTCTTGATTCAAGCATATTATAATAATTAAAAACTTTAAATTGGTGTACGTTTTCGGTTTATTCATTTTCAACGATAATAATAATAAGAAAATTCGCACAGAAATAATTCACGGAAAACTTTAACTTGGGAATCTAGTAATTATAATAACCGCCTAAAACTTTGACTTCGTAGCTGGTGTTTTCATGTACACATTCGATTCAAAAATGGTTAAAATACAAATTTCAGGATAATGTTATTAGGAGCTTTTTTTTTGTTCCGACGTGTTCAGCGTTTGCACCTCGTTTATAAATGCGTATCATGAGTTAAAAGAATTTCTGTTTTTATTCTTATCTTTAAAAGGGCAATATTTGTACTAAACATTGTCGATTATGTAAACAATAGCCGCGTAAAACAACGTAGACCACATCTTAGTAGCGGTCGCATGTATTTTCTTATCGGACCTTAGCTTAGCATGACACCAACGAGCAAATATTACGTCTAGGATCTCAACTCTTCTTTTTAACTGTTATACCCTTATATCAGCTCCTTTGATCCTCAAGCGAAGTGCACCGGGTTGTGACAAAATATACTTGGGTCGAAAATTAAAAAAATTATGTGAGCTGTTGGATTCGATTCATCGGTAAATGTATGTATCGCAATTTGTTTTGCCTAAATGTCACGTATATGTAGATTATGAAAGTATTAATATTAACCATCGTCAGCGATTCTCAGTAATTTCCGAACATAAACCATTCGCAATTTATAATCATGATTTATCTTAACTTGAAATCTTTACACGAAATATGGCTAACGGGTACTTTGGATTTTTCGATCCATTACTTAATAGTAGAAACGCAGCTTGATATTAAACTCACTTTTTATAACGAAATTCTACTTGTCGAAATTCTAAAATTCAGATTCTGAATGGATATCACAATAAAAATGCAGAATAGTATAAATCAAGTTGGATTTCACTAAATTTCAATTGCATATAATTCGAAAAAAAGAAGCGCAATTCTATCTCCTTCATCTTTTGATACCCTAGACCTAGTCAAGCAAACCCGTAAAAATGCGACCTCATCCAGTGTTATTTTATATTTATGACCTACTGTTAAACTGTGAATTTTTAGAACAAAATCTGGTTAAAATTGGAAACCGTCAATTTCAAAATTATTTTATCAAAATGCCGTATGATCTTTTAATCACATTTAACCTGCATGGTGATGACATAAATATCATTCAATAGACGATTTAAATAAGAAATTTCAAAACTCAAAAAATTATCGAGTTTATTAACCTATCTGTAGAAATTTTTTTCTGCATTTAAGATTAGATTTTTTTTATGAAAAAATTTCAAAAAATCGAGTTAATCATTTTCGTGGATTTACAGGTATAGATGATCATCTAGCGAAGCCGTATAATTGCTAGAAGGGCTGATATATTGGCCAGTGAAATTATCGTTTTCGCACCCGTTGTTTTTAATGAGGCTCGGCGACCAATTATTTGACCTCAATGTACCGTCAAAGTCAGGTCTAATCTCAAGTTTCATCTAGACTGTAAGACTCCCAAAAGAGATTGAAGGCGTCGACTTTATAATAACGTATAGAACTATGTCAATAATTATGAGAGTCCTAGAGCAAAAACGCTTCAACACCCAATGATCAACCTCAATCATCTATAACTGTAGACCCCCTCAAATAATCGGAAGGTCGACTTTCTGATTGAACGTATTTATCAACTATGGTTCAATATGTACGGAATCGCTAGAGAGCAAAAACTAAGAGCAAAATAAGTTTCTTCGTCTCAGCGACCTTTCAGTACATTTATTTGACCCAATGCCTAATCGGCATGTAGAATAGTCGACCCTTCCATTCTCGGGGGACCGGACGATGTAAGCGACCGGGCCGGGTGACCGAGGAGTAAAAAAAAAAAAAAAAAAAGGCGCCCAATTAGCTGGAGCCATCTTTGGGAGATGTATGGGTACTTACATCTATACGCATAGAACTGGAGGTTGACCTTGGGTGTTGACCATTTTTGCTCCTAGCGAGCCTCCTGACAAACCCATATTCCAACGTCATTATTAAAGACGACGCCCCGATCTTCTGGATTGGTATAAGTCACATGAACTTGAGATTGACCTGAACTTTGACCGTCTTAGAGGTCAAAATATCGTCGCCGACCCAATTTAAAAAACGGATAGCCGAACGGTTAATTTCACTGGGCCAAAAACACCTTCTAGCAACTTTACTACGAACTCCGCTTGAACTGATACAGTTTACCTAAATCACGAAATATATCCTTAATCGATTTTTGTGAAATTTCATAAAAAAAAAAAAGAATTCGCTGGCTTAAAATGACCAAAAAAAATTCTCACAAGATAGTGTTAAAAAACATCGATACCTATTTGAGGTTTAAATTCTTTTTCAATCTATAGGCAATTTTCCTAATGTATTTGCATATTCTTGCCTTAGAATAGGGACGTCTATTCCCAATCAGGCTAACTTAGCAATTGTCAAAAATTGATTCAATTTGTCAGAATTTTTTAAGCTCTGTTCTCAATACTAAAATAAACTTGATCGTGAATTAGATGTCTTATCAATGTCATCCAATGCAAATATTATATTAGGAGTGACTTTTTCAGATTTATCTAAATACCAATGCCAGTATCGCAGTTTATAACTATATAAACAACTTACAATCGTAAAAAGCCCGTAGATTTTAAATGTTTAATTTAAACTCATGCTATTTCGCAAAATAGCAGTAATGGTAGTTTTCAAGAATTATAAGGGGTTCTGCGATGAATTGCATGCACAATAATGTTATTTTTGATAAATTAATTTAAAAAATCATAATAGGTGAATCGGTCTATAAATTCTTTTATACTTATAAAAAAATTCATTATTCACGTTAAGTCCTATTTTTTGGATTCATCCAAAATTCGCTATTAAAAATATTAAATAAAATATTCATAAAAATGACAAAAATGAATTCTCTGTGAAAATGATATGAAAATGTATCTAAACGTGGCATCCCCTTGTTATTGAAGAAATTAGCTTATTATATTGTTATGTATAACACTACTTTTTATATAAAAATCATCCTCGCAGTATCTGGATAAAAAGGAATAAACTTAGAAATTTGAGTATTCCAAAAACATTTGGTAACTTACAGAACAACCTCGTCATTTCAAAATATTACAGGAAAATCTTACATGCACCTCCACACACACAANTTTTCAATTTTGTACCTGCATATATTGTATTTTAGCTAAAAATTGTGGGATTGCGTGGGTTTTTCTCTGCGATATGGGGCCTCTTTCTGTATCTATTAAACGGTATAATTTATACCCTGTTTTTTGAACTGATCACTCCACGATCTTGAAAATGACACAATAAAATATTTGTTATATATTTATTCAAGTATTTTTGTTCGTTATATCCAATTCCCAACCGAAGTGCATCTTAAAAATGAGACTAACCTTATAGCGCGTGTTCCAATCCCACTAATGTTGTCCTAGTGATTGTCTTGGTTATGATAATAGGCAAGGGTGACTGATATTGGGACCGCTAAATTTGATCGGTGCGTAATCACTGAAGCAATCACTAAGACACTCATTCAGACAACATCAGTGAGATTCGAACACGCACTATAGGGTTAGTCTCATTTTTAAGATGCACTTCGGTTGGGAAACGGATATGGAAAGCTTGTTTGTTACACAACTGCCATAGATTTTATTAGCTGGAGCAAACTTTGAAACTATGAACGTACGCAAAAGGTTCGTTTCTAATTATTTGAACGCAAAATCTCGTATTACTAATAGTTTCGTTTTTTGAGAACAAACGTTACATAAACTAACCACTGAATTACTCGTGCGAATGACATTTTGGTTTCTTGAGCCTTATAAAATTACAAGAAGTTTACTGGAAATACTTATAACCTTGTTTAGTAACTCTAGGCTATTTAATTAACGGTCGACCGCGGTGCTATAGGGTGGTTTTACCAATCAAAATTGACCCTTCGAGTTTGTGTTATTTTTTTCACCATTTTAAATTTTAGCACCTGGAGCTGAAACTGGAGAAGTTCAACACATTCCAAATCAACAGGTATGAATAGTTTCAAACAACGGGGTCGGTATTGAATGAATCCTTTTTTGGGATTAAACGGGATCGGGAGTCCCGACTTCATAATAAAACAAGATCAGGATGAGATTTTGTAATGTAAAATCCTCTCCATTTGGAGCACCGGGTGCCAGAGTTGCATGTTGAGGGTTCATTCAAAATATTTCATCTTTTATACTATCAGACAGGGTGAGCTATGGAAAACCTTATTGTATAGTGCCGATCGGCAGTAAATCTGAGAACGGAGGTCTTGCGATAAAATAAGCAGGAAAGGCTGTCAGTTAAAGTGAAGGGTATCCGAGCTGATTTTCAAGATAGGATCGGATCGGAAGCCCGATTTTTGTATTTTTTGCTGATTTTGACGCGTCATGAAGTAAATTGCTCTTTCTCACGTCTCCAAATTGCTAATTTTCATTATTAATTTGAAATCAGTAATAATATAATCCTTTCATTAAATTTAATGATAAAAAACACGCTTTTAAAGAGGTAATTTTGACTTATTAGCTTCACGGTGCGCAAAAAGTATCCGATCCGATCACATATCCGATCAGATCGGACATTTTCCGATCGGATCGGATCTGCTCGGAAGCACATTTCAAAATTTGAATATTGGATCGGGTCGGACCAGATTTGAAAAAAAACGTGATCGGATCGGAAAAAAGATCGGTTTGCTCGGACCTGCTCGGTATTTCCGAGCAGATATTTTAGCTCGGACGCCCATTCTTGGTCAGTCAAAACTTTTTATATAAAGATTACAAATTAAATGTGGTCTGAATAGTACCAATTTTGATGAAATCGTTTTATAACGAGTAGATAATAATTGAATTTTGTTTGTCGATCAAATTTGGGACTTCCGACTTAAAAGTTGTCTTGATTCAAGCATATTATAATAATTTAAAAACTTAAATTGGTAACGTTTTC